>VZTU01034992.1:297363-338694 GCA_013400835.1 Zapornia atra
TATGAGCTAGGGAGCTGCTTTGGCAGGGGGGCTGGACCCGATGATCTCTTGAGGTGCCTTCCAACCCCTACGATTCTGTGATTCTGTGAACTTTGGCTTGTAGCACTTCAGCAAGCCACACATTTGTTGAACACTCAAGTCCATCTCACTTCAAAAAGGAATCTGTCTTATGGTATTAAAACATTCTTCATTATACACCTTTGCTCCCCCTCTTCCGTCTGTACTCCACAGGTTCTCTACTCCGTATCCTCATCTCCAAATCTAATACGAATTTTAAAAAAACCCAACCAAACCCAAACCAAGACCAACAACAATCCTCAAAAGTAATTCAGACTGATTTACAAGACAGGAGACAACAAAACTCTCTATTATTCTCTTTCTATAATATTTATAGGTTTTCTGTTTATTCTTTGCATTTTCAGAGAGTGGTTATTTCCCCCCACTCCTGTAAAGTGAAGAAGGAAGATGACCTACTGTACCTTCTTGTTGTTTTCAGAAGTGGGACTCAAAATGGTAAGTTCAGGCCTACTTGGTTTAGGCTTGGGAGATTCACAGGAGTTGATAAAATTCATGATGAATGGCTCCAAATGCTGACCTTTCTGAAATATGACACAAATGACCTGTCACTTGCATAACTACAGGAAGAAAAACCCCAAACCAAACCCTAAATAAAAACCTAACTTATCAAACAAAATTCTATCTAGCTGTTAAGTTAGTAGCACATAAAATTAGTCACTGCAGTGAAAACATTGGCAACCTGAAAGACTTACTCACCTCCTTCATCAGCTTTCCTGGAACAGATTTTATGATTTTGCCTGTAGTTAGAAACAAACAATAGCTTTCTGTTATCACTGGCTGATCAAAGACATTTTGCTCTGTTACATTTTACATCCTCAATTGCTTAGTGTTAAGTTAAATATATATAATAGTTTTCTAATCTGAATTTTTTTTTAACTTGGCACAAAAGCTATGAAACTAGAGTCTTCCACATAACCGCATAAGCTTAACATAATCTTAATGTGTCTTCCACATAAGCTTATAACTTAATGCTTTGCACTTTTCAAGAAAGGATACTTAAAATATGCAGATGATTATCTGTACTTTAAATAAAAATCTAGATCTGCCTTTGTAAATTTTCTAGAAGCTCATATATAAATAGCTATAGCACTATACCATCTGTACTATATGACACCAGCATAGGTGTAATGTTCTGTATTAAGAGTTCTTCATCCTTCATAAACAATTACCACAAAAGGAATCACAAACTTCCTTTCCCTGGAGAGGTTGTGAAAGAATCTGGTCTCAAAAATACTGGTGAGGAAGTTTTACAAGTTGGACAGGCTACTGTTGTGGTCTTAAAAATCAGCTCTCCTGTCCTGTTAGGGACATCAACAAACTGCAGAGTTACTGCTGAAAAATGAATGTGTCTACTATTACCTTTATTTTAAGAACTACATCCATGGTATTATTTTTCTTATCTACATGTTATTAAATTTGGAACTTACATTGGGAAGTATGTACAATGATCAAATGACAATAAAATCGCTTCTTCTCACAAAGAGCCCTACTGAAATGCCCTGACTTGTTACAGTGATGTTTAAGCAAGTGAAGCATTATCTCAGACATGAGATACATCACAGTAAACACAGTAACTACAAGCTACCCCCTTTAACTGGGGGATGCTTTTGGACCACCGAAATCTCATTCAACAACTTTGTAAACAGACCAAGAGAACGGCCACCCCAGCAGGTTCACACCATGACTGGGAGAAGCAGAAATGCAGTGGCACAGTTCAGACACGGCTCTTTAACACCAGGTGTTTCTAGAAACATGAAATATTGCAGTTTTCAGATTAAAATCAAGAGATTTTAATCCACTAACACCCAAAGGTGTTTTATATTAAGAAATCGTTTATACCATCACACGCCACACCTGCAGATGACTGACTTGCACAGATTTGACTTGCAACAACACTGAGTTGTTTTGAGCTATGAAATTTGTTAAGAGAAATCTTATCACCTTGCTTGCTGACAGAAGGATTCAAAAGCAACCACCTAAACACTTTTTCCATAATGTTAAAATGTCTTTTTTCTTCAAGGAAAAAAAGTATCAGCATATCTTGCTCGCTGAGCTATAATTTTAAGGACTGTGAGTTCTAATTTCCCACCTTAATTTTCCATATCCTTACACAACCATTACCTACTCAGTACTACTATCACATTCAATCACTGTATCTACAGGATTAGTATTTGTCAGCAATCAACAGCTAGCATATTACCTACCCAGATTCACATCAGGCAACATTTTATCAAGAAACTGAGTCTCTCCTCCATTAGGGGATAGGAAGTCAGCTAGAAGTTGGCTGTTACTTAGTTCTGGATGTTGCAGAAGTTTCTTTGGACAGAAAGAAATAAAGTAGTAAAGTACTTTAACCTTTAAAAATCAGCTTCTCTATACCAAAAAGAGATATTTAAAGATCATTACACTGTCATAGGCACTGGCATTGGCAACAGACTTCTGTTTTCAGCTTTATCAAGTTTTTTTTCCCCACTTGAAACCTTTCTATATGCCAACTTACTTGGAAACAAGCAAAAATCCCAGAAAAAAAACCCAGCAACAATTCATTTATTAGTTTTTTATTATTAGTTTTAGACTATTCTTTGCTCCAACAGTTTATTTGATACCTGCAGATATTCCTGAAACTCCTCTCTCTTAGATTTTAAGAACTCATAGTTCTTGGGGCCGATGATTCTCTTTGAGGGAAGCTGAGCATCAGGAAAGGTACCTAATAAAGATATCAAGGAGATTAAATTATTCTTGTAACACAGCAAACATTGGATTCATTATTTTAAATTTCAGCTCAGTGCTGAAAGATAATCAGAGCAGTGGGAAAGTGGCTTTTGAGATGATGGAGAACATACCATGAAATTCTGTCAGCTTCGACTCAAGCACATAAAATTCAAGATACCTCCTGTAGACAGACCAGTGTTCGGGTTCATGCCCAACTAGGGGGGAAAAAACCCATAAACCAAGATTAAAAATAAATCAGGTTTTATACTACTTGAAACATGAATTGGGCAACAGCAAAGATTAGATTACCATAGGAAAAACCTCAATGATATTAATCCCCTACACTGCTGTGACATAAAAAAATTCCCAGCCGGGTCATTTCAGTGTTAATCTAAAATGCATCCCTAGTAGACAAGGCATGGAAATTGTCATCCTATTTAGGGGATCCCACAAATGTAAACAACAGAGTGCTATATAACTTCAAAGTTTATCAGGGCTGACTACATTAGATCTCTTTTCAAGCTTTTAACCAAATGATTTACAGAAATACTACTTGTAGAATAAAGTCCTCTGCGCCATCAGCTTGGACCTTGACCATTCTTTCCTCTGGAAGATATCATTAAATTACTCTGAAAGACTTCCTGCTTACTGTGGAAATCCTAGTTTCACCAACACAAATTTATACAGCCCCAGGATGATGCTATTTTCCCTGCTCAATATGGATGTATTGCTCTCTAGATACTGACAAAACTATCTGCAAGCCAGGATGGTTCCTTATAAGCAAAACATCTCAATTTCCTAGGAACTGTATTTGAAGCGTTATATAAAGTTATTTACTGCTGCTTATTCCAAAAGTTCCAAGTGGATGAAAGAAAAACATGCCCAGCGTTTATTAATGCAAATGGCAGGACCAGTATTTATGGAAAGAGAAAATCTCAAACTTTTATCATGAAGTCTCAGTGGAACTGATTCGTGGTGAGGAGTCAGTTCTCAACTTGCAAATACTAAACATCATTATTTAGCTCCCAAACATGTTTCCCTCAGAATTTTCAAGCCATCATTTCAAAAGAACATGTACACAAAACACATTGCAACAGCCAGCACAGCAGAGCACGCTAGAATATTCTCAGTTTGGTTTCAAACGGCACTTTAGTTACCCACAACACTGCATACCTGCCCTTCTGTCATTCCTCTCTACATCAATGCAGAACACAGGGATTCTCTCTTTCCTGTCTTTCCTTTCCAAGGAGGGATCATCAAAAAAATCTACGTATGGGATGCTAATTTTCCATGCAGCAAGGTTGCGGGGTGTGTTTGGGGTACTAGCAGCCTCCTCGGGAGAATCATCTTCCATCACCATAACACCTTCTTCAATCTGTAAAGATTCAAATATCAAGAGCTACAGTTCTATTTTCATTATTTCAGTACCTTTGCAAAACTTATGTAAGATAGTGAACATAGATCGACTCTGTAGTATGTGTCACTAAGTAGTAAAAGAAGGAGGAGGAGGGAAGTACTGGAGGAAACAGCAGGAAAAATGCCTTGGAGTATGCTACAGGAACCAGTTTGGGACCAGCAGATTGGGCTCCACTGCATTTTCCAGCATACTAGGACACAAATTGAAGACTTAAGCTTACAAGGTCAGATCAAGAAGGTACCTAGACGCAGCATGGGACAGAAGCCAACGGTGCACCAAGCTAGCAGGTCTCTCACCCCCACAGCCAAGTGCAATGGAGGATGTTGTGGACACATGAATCTGACCTGCTCTGCAAGGTGTAACACAACCATGACTGGGATGGATTAAATTATTCCTGCAGCCCAGAGCTCTTTGTATTTTCATGAGCATAGGTAAACTCATAGTCCTATTTCTTTATAAAACTGAACCCATCTGACTCTAATTTAGCTTGCTGCCAGGGCTTCTGAAACACTGTAACCTTGTGATGAGACAGGTGCTGCTGGAAAAAGAGCAATGCCTAAGCCCATCATCCTGCCTCCAGCCTGTGCCCAGCAGAGCGGCAGTCACTCTTCCCACCACAATTTACAGACCTATTAACTATGTGGAGATACCCAACAAGTTTTGCCTGTAGTGGGATCATCCAGTTAGCGCTTTAAGGCAATACAGCATCCCCGAAATCTGTCTCTGCTGTGTCCACACTACAACGTTCACGTGACCATGACTCAAGCGCAGCTGAAGCGTGAACGGTTCGAGACACGAGCAGTCTTTGTTCAGCTTTGTTTTGCCTTTGCATAATACTGAAAAGATCCTGAAGCTGGCTGGAATGTTGTCTTCCAGAACAGGGCTCCGTAGACCCGCTGACTGAACCTCTGCTTTTCAGAACGGGTTTTTTGTGTCTACCCACCCGATTGGTCTGATAAAAAGCAAAACTGTGACAGGTGAAGAGCGGTCTCGGTTGCCGCTGTGCAGACAGTGCTCAGCTAAGATGGCTGGCAATTTGAGAGCTAAATCACAGGCTGTGATCTTTCACAAAGTAAACAAGGATAACCCCCAGCCTGGAACGAATGAACTATTAGGGCTCACAAACTGCAGGACAAATTTACACTGAAGAATGGAGGAAGTGGGACAGATGTTTTCTGAACCACAACAATGGGGTTATCAGGTAGCTCTCTATCTATTAAGTCTTCTGCATGAGGTCTTAGCCTCACCTCCCCCCTTCCTTTCCCAGGCTTTACATGGTTGTCACCGCTGGACAGAAACAGCAGAACAACATTTCAAGTTTAACAACTCCAAGTCAACAACAGCTGAGTTACTGCAGATGCAGCAACATGCATTCACTTCCTCAGCCTGTGACAGCTGAGCTATCGGATGCCCAAATCATCACTACAATCTATCCTGACTATCCTCACTAGGACCTCCCTGCAAAAACACAAGACCATTCTAGAGACCCACAGACTTGCCCGATTCTGTAGGGTTTGTCTAAACTAAATGCTTAAGCATGGACTTGATTGACACTCAACTCCTGCCAACGTTTTCTGATTCTTCCTTTCTTCCTTTCATTTAGCACTGCTTGCAGTTCTCCTCTCTTCCCATTTCTTCAGTCTCAGCCACTGCACCACCCTATCAGTCGATACAGCAACTACAGCAGAGCAGAGTCAGGGTAAGGTGTAAGGCAGGTAGGAGTCAGGACATAACCTCCCTACCTGCCTTCCTTGCCCAGCCCTTCCCAGGCTGTAATGAATCACCACAAAGTTTCACATGCTCCTAACCTCTCCACCAGATCCCCCACCTGACTTCTACCCTGGCTTTGGTAATAATCCTACATAAATTTACAGGCTTTGGTAAGAAAACTATGTAAATTTGCGGGCTTTTCCACTATGACAACCAAAGCACCTCCATTAACTGCAAGCCACAAAGCATGAATTTCTGGTGTCTTTAATCCTCTTTTGAAACAGATCACACACCAACTTGTAACAGTTAGAGGTTGCCCCAGTCTATTTCCATTTGTTTCATCCACAAGTTCAAGCCCACAGGATCTGCCTTGGGACCAATACCTGTAGTTTAATGTGCAGGCTATCTGTTGGTACATTTAAAATGTAGGTGACAAAAGACTGAGTGTGGTTTCATGCAGTTACTGTTGTGGTGGCAGTTGACGTAGCTGCTGTGGAGAGCCAGAGAAAGCTGTTAACACGTATTTCTATCCCCACACCACTTCCTAGGACTAAATGGATGCTTCCTATAGGCTTTAACAAAAAGAAACAGGATTTTGTCAAAACAAAAATAACCAAGCCAAAACAAACACACACCCCCCACTGCTCAGTTTCTGACAACAATGTACAGAACTCCATTTCACTGCCCTTCTTTACCTTAGATTATATTTACCTTGAATCCACCAAGCCTATATTAACACCGATTGCTTAAATAGCTAAACAGGATCTGTGTAGCAGGGAAATAACTTCCATATCCTCCATATATAAGCTAACTAAAAAGTTGTTTAAGTCTGTATACTGCACTGCCACCAGGTTGTAATTATACTGTCATTTGCCAGATGTTTATCTTGCCCCAGAATGCTCCTCCTCTGACCCTGCGATGCCTGCTAAGAAACTACACCCCAGCACTTACTGTGACAATATTAGTGTTGAATTATGTATATTCGTTATTCATTCATTAAGTGAAGTCAGGGCTCTGTTCAGCTCCTCAGACACAAGAGTAACCTTACAACAGCTTTGAGTTTACTTTTCCTATTTCTTCTTCCCATCCACACCTACCAAATGAAGGGATGTGGGTATTTCCCAAACTTTGTCTAAGGTCTTTTTAGTAAAAATGTAGTATCATCCCTGTAATGAAGGTATTTGAGATGATGCTGCACTTAAAACTTCCCCTTCTTGCCTAAGCTAAAGACATTCTGCCCATTTGAAAGCATGCCTTCGTAAGGATTAGATGCTATATTGTCTGTCTCTGAGCCCAGCAACTTCTCACAAGTAGCTTCTTGTGTTCTGGCACCGAAACATGTTCCTTCTCTGAGCTCCACTGCTTCAATTATACTTCTACTAATTCCTCTATTATTGCAGAACTATACTTCCACACCCTTTGGCTAGCAGAATCTACAACAGCGACACTGCAAAATTAACCCATTTGCATTAAAGGCTCACCTCAAAAAAAGGGAAGCTACAACAAGAACTTAACAGCCCAAGAAACTAATAGCAACAGTTCTGCCCTAATAAAGGCATGAACTATACGAACATTTAGCCTGCACAGAAAATTGCTTTTTTCTCCTCAAATAAAAAAAGCACACCCTAACTACCTTAAGTTCTAAGTTTCCCACCCTCTTCTGAAGGCAATTCTGAACAAGGTAAATAATACAAACTCATATATACTCTTATCTTCAGGTTGTAGAAAATGAGCTAGCAGTTTACAAGGTGATAAATGCTTACATGTTTTGTTTCATAGAAGCACAGAACCGTTTGGGTTAGGAGGGACCTCAAAGACCACCTATTTCCAGCCCCCCCCACCATGGGCAGGGACGCCCACCACTACACCAGATTTTTAGAGAAAAATTCCTGGCTTATAAAAATGCCTGACACCTCTACTTTTAGTACTTCACGTACTAAGCAATAAGCTCAGAGGCACACTAACTGGGGGTGTGGCCTTGGCTTGTGAATGAACACAGGGAAAACAAGGCACCTTAATCAGGGGCCATCACACAGAAGCCCTGCAGTGGAGAAAGACAGCAGAAATGGCAGAAGCTAAACATTTTCAAGTAAGGAAAAACCAAAAACAAACCCACAACAACAAAGATTTATGGACAAAATTAAAGCTTTTACTCACAAAGTCATCTTCTCCTTCATTTAAGTTATAGTTAGGCAACATAGCTCCTTCCATCGCAGAACTCTTGAATACACCTTTTATTTTGTTGCCTATTCTGCTGATTCCAAATGATTCTCCTCTCTTCTGTGTGGTCCTAGGATTACAAGAGCCAGAATTCACAACACAAGGCGCATTATTACGCAGCAGCTTACCAGCCCAGTTCACATCATTTGCAGGTAAGAGAAACAATTCTGTGAACAAGTCGCAAATATATTTACAATCCCACTTCAACTGAAATACACTTATGGCAAATTTCTCAATTTAAGAGACAGAGGATTGCCACATGCTTAAAACACACTTGTAATGGCATCTCAGTGATACAACACTGAATAAACAACTAACTATGCAAAACGATTTTGTTGTCAGCAGAAACTGTTGCATTGCCACAGGCATGTACACCAAGAAGGTCACTAACTGTTCCTTTTCATGTAGTTTCATTTAAATATTTATCCATTCTTGCCAAGTACTGTAAATGGTGGTGTTAGATGCGTTTTTGGGTTGGTTTTGGTTTTTTTTTTTACATAAACATCCCAGAATTTTAGAAGTATGTATAGTTCAAGATAGACCTCGACTTTTATGCATTAGGAACAGACAAAAGGAATGTACAAGGAGCAAGACTGAGCATGAGAGAAAACAGATGCAACTGAAGAATCTTGGCTTGAAGAGCCAGTCTGGCTGATAGACCAAGACTAAAAAAAAAAAATTCTTGCCACTTATGACAAAACATCCAAAAAGCAACTAGGTATGGAAAAAGAAAGATAACTCGCCAGGAACTGCACTCCTGACTGAGAGAACAGATTTTATGGCATTTTTCTGCCCTTACACAATACTTTACACCAGAGATTATTTCTTACATGGAAGTTTGGAAAAGAAAAATGGAATCAGGCTGAGGTTGAGTCAATAAATACAGTTGATAGGGGAGTTAAAAGTCAATAGTGAACTGCAGAATCAAAGATTCAAAAGAATTTTATAGATAATTACTGAGATTAAAAGCACAAATAGTACTTTAGAGGACTAAAAAAATTACCTAAGTGTTTCTTTTTCCTTTAAAACAAGAAAAAAATTTATTAACTACTGAACAAGTATGAACAGAACATCAGAGATCAGCAGGTAAAGCATCCCATTGCTCTTAAAGCCATGTTGACAACATCAGCTGCTGACTCAAAACAGGCGTGCATTACTAACCATCTTCCTGTTTATACTTTTACCCAGACTGTGTACACGACTATAATTGTGTAAATAATCAACTGTTTTTCCAAATCTTTTTCTCTCTTGGGCAGAGACCATCTATCTTACTTATCTTTGCTAACCAAAGATAAGTTTGCTTGGCTGCTTACAGTCTAAATCTGTTTGAACGATTTAACCTAACTTTTAAACAAGTTATTCTACGTGTTATTGTGCTGAACTGAACATCCTCATGTATGTTGGGGTCATACCCAAGTCTTGTTCAAGAGCTTAATCACCAGGCTAGCAAAATACAAACCTTAGTCAGAAAAACTAGTTTGCTTTTCTATAAGGGTAAAAACTTCAGACCTCTGGCTTGACTCTTGAAGAAGTGTTCATCATTCTTGTGACTACTTGTGCAGTTCTCAAGACTTTGAAACAAAACATTAATTCAGAGATTTATTATTGAGAGAACTCCAGGCTCTGATCAGTTCATTCCCATACTAATCACGCTCCAGCTGAAGGCAGAGTACAGCTTTGCCTGTAACTCCAGCGTGGAGCTGTATGGAGTCAGGACTGAACCCCAGAGCTAAGAACTATCCCTTCCTGACCCAATGCTGAGCCGAATGAGTACAGAGCAATCACTAAACTGGGATAGGTATAAAGTGACAAACTAGGATGGGATCTTCTTGCAGGAAGAGACACAAATTCAGAACACACATTAGTGAATAAGATGGTACACAGAAACATGATGGACAACACATGGAGAGAACACAGAACTGGTTTAGCAAAAATTCTTGAGCAAGCATGATGAGCACAAGCCAGACTAGATTAAGAGTGAAAATATCTGGGGATGTTAGCAGAGACATACAGGCAACAGGATGATCAATCTTTTGAGGATGCTGCACTAGGGGGGAAAAAAAGCACACGCACTTCAACAAAAAAAAATCCAGGTATCAGGATGAAAATCTAGTAGATTCACTGGTTGAATAGAAATAGGAGAAAGAACTGAAGGCTTGGTGGAAGGGAAGACATGGGACAAGGTATGGTCAGGTTCAAAACACAGAGTATGAAAGAGGTTACGAGGTGGCCCGTTTAGAATAGAGACCAAGCCTTTCCAGACCTGTCAACTCCGGTACTGTCAACAAATACTTTTCCCAACGACTTTTGTTGTGTATCTCACTCCCTCTAGTGCTGATCCACGTAACAGCATTATTAGACTGGCATTCTACAGTTGCTTTCTTGGCAGAGTCCTGAGCAGAGAGTCTACAGGTTCCAACACTTCTGATGAATGATGTGACACCAAGGCTTTAGTCACTCGTGTCGTGTTAAAAACGGCAACTGCTGTTCAGTCCATAGGTGGAAATTGCAGACCAAAGACTGCAGTACTGCCACTGTGCACTGTAGCATCTTTTAATCATGGATGATTGCAAAACAACTTTCCCACAGGATGCCTGCCTCATTCAGCACACAGAGGAGATCTCTGCAGGTGATCAGTCAGGGTTAAGCAGCTGAAGAATGCTACTGCGAACCTCTGTGGGTCGGGAGATACCAGGCAAGTGATACGGATCAGCCAAGCTGGATATTCACATGCCTGTGAAGTCAGGGTACCATTTTCTTTTGGCTGACTAAAACCCCTACACCCAATTAGGAGGAATGCTGAGCACCTAGAGTTGCACCTAAAAATCAATGAACTGCACTTACATCTTAAGTGCTTCTCCTTGCTCAACACTCCAGCAAGTTGAAACTCAATACCCTGAACTGGCACACGAGAGATAAAAAGCATCTGTGCACCTTGATTCCCAACCTGTAAAATAACATTGATATTGTTCCCTCAAGACTCAGGAACAGGATGAGCCATACACAAAACACCAATGTTCTAACCAACTGTAAGGAAAAGCCCTTGAGTTTGGACAGCATCTATTGCAAGAGGCACAGACAATGAGAAAACAAGCCATCAAACAGCTATTAAAGCATTAATGAGTGACCGCAGGCTGCCTAGAGCAAATGCTAAAAGATGGCATATGCTGTAATCAAACCTGTAACTGCCACAAGAAAAGCTGCCAAGGGAACTAATTTGGGAAACTGCTGGTTTTGAGTACTTGATAACCTTCATAAAAAGGTTATTTTTGCATGCAGTGATCATTCTGAACATGGCTGTGAGAGATAAAACAGTTAAGTGGATAAAACCTCATAAAAGATATTGGAATGTGATACATTAAAGGAAATTTTGGAACAACTAACAGTCACAGGCCAAAAAAAAAGCTTCAAGTTATGCACATACATTTCAAAACTAGTAACAACAGACAAATTGTTATCAGCCAACAATATTAATACATTGCAAACTTGCAAAATTAAGCAATTCCTTAACCCTTGTGAAGAGGACATGGCAAGTAAAGCTTATTTGTGGGGAGAAAATGAGTTTAGGCCAGAGAAGACATTCACATTTTTACAATTAAATTGCCATTTTAAGGGCTACGTGATGTAGTTGGGACAGATGCACTGTAACTAACGTGCATTTATCAAGTGTTAGACTTAGCAGAAGCCATCCAAACTCAGGCTACTTCTGCAACAACAGGCACATAAATTATCTCAGAGCCCAGGAGAAAATAATGCTAAAAGAAAAAAGGAGAAAAACCTCAAACACCCAAATTTGACAGACCTACCCCAGCAAAACTGAATAGGCTTCAACAATCACAACAGATTACTAAAAAATGTGATTCGATTAGGAGTTTCTGATCTAAAGTCCTTAGAAAGTGAAATGCAAAGAGTATCTGCAGATTTCATCACTGCAACCTTGACCTTTAAATTTAAAACCTTGGTTATTGAAACTTCAAGGTCTTCATTGACATTTAGCACAAGTGATTTTCAAGTTACAAAGAACGACTTTCATTCTTAAAAGTTACTTGTAGTGCCAAACAGGCAGCTTTTTTTACAACCTGTTCAAAAGTTATGTAGGAATATAGTTCATTTAGCCAATATAAAGAAAAGGCTGTGGACACATATCTATATTTATGTATATACATGCATATTTGTAAATAAATAAATGTGATTTTTTCTTCTAATAAAAAAAAAATTTTTTAAAAATAAAGATTGTAAGACCCATCATGTATTTTTGACATTCTACGTAACCTGGTACCTAGAACCAACACCTCAGCCATTAGCTCAGTTATTCCTACCAAGATGTTAAAATGTCACTGCAAACATGTTTTTAATTCATTTGAGCTACTGAATTCTGGGCACACTGATAAGGGATTAAAATTTTCAAATTTTACTCTCTTCAGTCATGCTAACTGCGAAACCACAAGCATAACTTACCAAGTTGGAACTGATGCTGACAAGCAATTACATTATGTACAACTGTTTACAGACTTAATTCTGTGGGGTTGACTCCTAGGCATTCCCTAAAATTGTTAATATCTTTCCTAATTGGTCCTTCACTTGAAAAATGTTTTAACTTTATTGCTATCTCAGTGATAAGGAATCAGGATGCACCTATCTCTGTGTGTGATCACAGCGTGTACACAAAATTGAGGCAGATATAATACAGGTAATCACAAATCTGGGAGTTGGCATCACATAATGGCTTTTCTTTTTTCCTTTTGATTGGGCTTCCAACACAGAGCAACTTTAAATAAAGTAGTAACATATTATGAACACATGAGAGAGGAAGAGGGAAGTCATGTCCTCTCTTCCACACACCCAAAATTAAGTCATCAGAACTGGAAGTTAAAACACCAAGTTTCTGTTGGCCACACACCCTAAACATTAGATGGAAAATGCCAGTTGCAGAGTTGAAGTGTTGACAGCCACTGCTAGCTGTCAAGTCAGCAGAATATCCTCCGTGTAACTTCTTTACACTCCAGAAACACTTGGGACTTCTCATCTCTTACCTCAGTAGCTTTCATAGCACATTGCTCATCCTATCTGTACACTAAAAACTATGATTATTTTGTATAGTTCAAAGAAGTGATTCAAACCAGAAATTAGACACTGATAGTCACTTCTTTCTACTTTTCCCACTTGTATTTTCTCAAAACTGTCCTATGATTTTCCTGTCTTACCATAAATGAAATCTTTCAACACATTACCCACATGTACATTCCACTGGGATTTCATATCTACTACTTGATCTGACTTTTAAACCATCTGTATCTATGCAATACACACACAGTACCCCGAGCAAAGCATCAAAGATACAGAAAACAAAACTCATCTCTCTGCATGTAATTTCTCTCAGCTGGTAGTAATGCTAGAATAGGGAAGAAAAGGCAGGATAAGGTATGTGCATATGGATAACATCTGGGATAATTCCTTAAGTAACCTTTTTTTAATTTTTCTTTTTTCCCCTTGGCAGTGACTGTCTGTACCAGATTCTGCAGAGGGAAAGTCCAAAGCAACAGGCCAGCTACTTTCAGACAGGACCTCTGTTTCATGGAAATAATCTCTGCGGCACCACTTCAGGTATCTCGTATCATAAGCCACAAGATGTACTAAGGGCATTCAAATTTAAACCAGATACTTTTTCAGAAATGCTATGGATGCTGTTTGAACTCCAGAGTATGACAGAACAGTTCCCAGACAAAATTTGGTTCTTTTCTAGCAGGAGATTTACTTCAAAAAGTCCAGGTAGAGACTGCCTTTAACCTTTAACTTTCCAAACCCTTTCTGGTTTGGAAAGCAAAGCACCAAGGAGATGACCTAAATGTTTTCATACTTTAACTAGATTTAAGAAATGTATGATAGGCAACTTTGAATCCTTGACATGAATAACTTTGGGAAAGAGACCAGAAAGCAGGTTTGAAGTTCTAGCTGAAACCCTTCAGCCACTTTCATCAGAAGCTGGAATGTTCTTTAAGTTCCTAGCAGAGCATCACGCAGGGGAGCTACGCAGTTTAATCTAGCTGCTTTTCAATGCCTCTTTGCTAAGAAACAGAAGCTTGTCAGCACCAATCTGAGAAAGCACTAGACCAAAGCCCAAGTCTTGGAACTGCAAGGACTACATAATAGGCATCACAGATGAATATACAATCAAGAGAACCCTCTTGTACTTTTTTGCTTGAGACGTTAGCAAGGGAGAGAGGGATCTCACAATAATACACCCCACAGTAGGCTGCAAGTGAAGAGGGCTGCTGCTAGGAGTATCTCTAATACAGAAAGCAGAAAAAGGTAAGATAAATTGCAGCAATTTAAGGTGATAAACACCAGCATTTTCTACAGTACCGTGGAAACCTAACCAAATTGAAGACTGCCTCACTGAAGTTTTCCTTCTTTTGGCTAGACCAAAGGAGCCATTCAGTGGGGCTAGTCTGTGACCGAGCCGTTCAGGATAAAATGACAGACAAGAACTGATGAGACCTCAAGCTTACTCAACCCAACCCCACAGTGGATGACTGCCCATCCATACCACAGCAGATGCTCTTCTCCTCTTCCATAGGCCCTAAGGAGCCTGAACTGAAGGTGGTCTGTAAGCATATAGCCCAAACCCAGAAAAAAGTCTCCTGATTCTACATTTCTGCGATAAATGGGGAGAGTTGGGAGACAGAAACACGTTATTTTTTCCCTTCCCCCTTTTCAAATGCTGAGGTCAAAATCACATTTTAAATTCTTTAATGTAAAACGCTTCAAAGCAAAGAGACATACTATTGCTTGCTCCTTCAGTATGACATTTTTCCATTTAAAAAAAAAAAAGCAGAGCTAAAACTTTAGTCAACTTAGTATCAGGCAGTAGCAAAATGCCTCTGGTTTAATATTTTGATTCTTTTAACTAAAAAGCAAAGAAAAACACAGATTCTACCATACCTGTTGAACTTGGAATTGCGTGTTGGTGACTCCGCTCCTCTTAAAAGGTGTCTGAAGTACTGTAACAGACAAAGAAGGTATCAGGGAAAACACTTTACTAGCTGAGGTAAGGGCTTCTGTGCAGCAACACTGCAGAATTCAGGAAGCAAGAATAGCAGTAAAATGCAAGCTGACCATAATCTAAGAGTTAGAATATTAATCTGGAAAAAATGACAGAGCAAGTTTTCAATAGATGCTCCTAGGACTACTTCTTTTACTTTACATTCTCATGGGACTACAAACCCCCCACCAAAACGGAAATAAAACTAAAATTAAATGCCAAAATCCATGTCTCCTTCTTGTTAAAAAAATCAAATCAAGCATTTGAAGCATTACAGCTGTTATGGGAAAGATGACCATCAGTACTGTTTTTGAGAAACACGCTGTATTATAATGCTGAGTAACCTAAGCACCCATTCCCAGGATAAATCAATATATTCTGCCTCAAATAATGCAAGCAGCTTAACAGGCAACCTGATTTACACACAAAAACTCTAAAAAGGGACAAGAATTCAGACTCACCCTGCATTTAAAGCATTTCCTATTAGATGGCTTTAGGCAGCAGTTGGCCCAGTGTGGGAATTACTTTTTTTAAAAAAAAAAATACCCTTGCATTCAGAACCCAATCTGAAATGCCTGGTAAAATGCTTTGAATGACCTTCCTGGAAACAGACACCTGACTTGTAGCTGCTCGAATGCATAATGCTGAAGGAATACAGAGTTTGTATTTAGATCTTTCTTTAAGCACTGCTATATTAAAAAAAGTAAATAAGGAGATTCTTAAAACCATTCTATGTCGACTACACAAGATTACTTTTGCACCAGATTTACAACTGTAAAAGAAGGGGTGGAGAGGATTTTGTAATAGCAGTGATATACACAGTGATCATTACATCAAAAGCTGAAGAGGGCTTTTTAAAATTCTGTTGATATTGCATTTAAATTGAGTAAATTCAATTTTCTTACAGATTGGTCCCAGCTCTGGCACACTAACTAAAGTGAAAAATTAAGACACATTTTTCTATGTACAGTCCACATGCACATGACTCTTGTAAATAGGGTATCCAAAAACCAAAATACAATCTTGCCTTGAGACCCCTTTTCAAATCTCTCACACTTACCTCATCACTGTGACAGAACATAGGAGTAAAAACATTCTCAAGTAGAGAAAGTACGTGCTCATAAGCTTCAAAAAGACACCTCATAGTTTGAAGTTTCACAACATCCATATATGGACCTTCAGCAACTATAAAAAAATAGTAAAGAGATATATGGGCATAAAAAGTTCGGTGAATGTTTTGCAAGCTACTGCAAGTCTAACATAAGAATACAAACTTTGAAGCTAGGACTTCAAATTGAAGGTAAAGATTGACCATATTTAGATGAATTAGTCTTCATTTTATTACAGAATGCTGTTTAGATTCTTGTGCAAATTATTCCTTTCAAATTCAAACTTACTTCTTTGAATCTCTTCCACAATAAAAGGGTCAAATCTAATTTTGTCAATGCTTTCATCCAAACAGTAAGTTTTATAAATCTTCTGTACTTCCTCATGAAGAGCCACCTTTTCAGTATCTGATAATTCTGGTCGCAAAATTCGGTCATTGAATTCCTCTGAGAAGGAAAGGAAAGAAAATGCATTTGTCAATCAACTTGGCTAACAAACAGCATTTCAAAGCAACCCATAACAGCAGCTCCTTTTCCAGCAGCTATAGTAATCTGTAAAGCTTTAAAAGTAATAGACGCAGAATACATCTCAAAATATCAGGTAAAAAAAAAACCCTTCTTACTAACTATAATTCAGATTTGTTCATAAAATTATTACCAAAAATATATTGCAATTACAAATAATTATTCCTTATCAGGGTAAGGATAAATCCATGAAGTGTTTCCTAGCAGAATAATTTTTTTTTTCTTCCCAAATTCCCAAATTGTAAATTGTCATTTTCTTTTTGCATGATTTCCAGTTCATGGTAGACACACACAGAGCCCCAATAGCCCTTTATACCAGTCATCTGCCAACTGTGCTGCTATTTCATTTCTAAGACACAACCATCAAAATATTTTCAATATCATCTTTAATATCAGACTAACTTGAGAATGAACTTCCTCTGAAAAAAAGAAAAATCTAGTCAGCACAATCACTGTGCAATCCTACTGGATTCTACTACCTACTGGAATCTACTACCCTAGAAGGAAAGGAAGCCATCCAGAGGGATCTTGACAGGCTGGAAAGATGGGCCCAGGGGAACCTAATGAGGTTCAACACTGCCAAGTGTAAGGTGTTGCACTTGGGTCGGAAGAATCCCAGACATAGATACAGACTGGGAGATGAGCTTCTTGAGAGTAGCCCTGCTGAGAAGGACTTGAGGATTGTGGATGAGAAACTTAACATGAGCCAGCAGTGTGCTCTTGCAGCTCAGAAGGCCAATGGTATCCTGGGCTCCATTAGAAGGGGGGTAGCCAGCAGGGACAGGGAGGTGATTGTCCCTCTCTACTCTGCCCTCGTGAGGCCCCATCTGGAGTACTGTGTCCAGATCTGGGGCCCCCAATACAAGAAAGATGTGGAACTGTTGGAGAGGGTTCAGAGGAGGGCCACAAGGATGATTAGAGGGCTGGAGCACCTGCCCTACAAAGAGAGGCTGAGGGAGCTGGGCTTGTTCAGCCTGGAGAAGAGAAGGCTGCGGGGGGACCTCATTGCAGCCTTCCAGTCCCTGAAGGGAGCTTATAAGCAGGAGGGGATTCAACTTTTTAAAAGAGCAGATAACAGCAGGACAAGGGGGAATGGATTAAAACTGAAGAAAGGAAGGTTTAGATTAGATATTAGGGGGAAGTTTTTTTACAGAAAGAGAGGTGAGGTGCAGGAACAGGCTGCCCAGAGAGGTGGTGGATGCCCCGTCCCTGGAAGTGTTCCAGGCCAGGTTGGATGGGGCCCTGGGCAACCTTGTGTAGCTCCAGGCCCGGAGGTTGGTGGCCCTGCCTGTGGCAGGGGGGGTGGAGCTGTATGATCCATGGGGTCCCTTCCAACCCAGACCATTCTATGATTCTATGATTATCGGCCCATCCCATCAATAGCATGACTAGTACCCATAAAGAAGGGAAAACAAGGTAGCATTTGATTGTTTTTTCAATTAAACAAAAGTAAACTTCTTCAGAGAAAGTCTGCTGAGACACTTCTGAGTTTTTTGGGGTTTGTTTTCCTCCAAAACATTTCTATCAAGCAAAGAACCACTTACAAGAGACAGTTCCGAACAGAGTAACTCGAGAGACCTATATCTCATTGTTTTATAAGCTAATATACAGGCTTGTCACCTGTGAGAATGCAAGAGAAGTTTAGAAGGAAGAAAATGCTGAGGTTTACCCTGAAAAGAGATTTATGATGGGCAACAGCCACAGTCTGAGAAACCTTCCTGCTAGAGGAAGCAGCTCTAGAAGGGTCAGCTCAAAACCCCCAGCAGGTACCACCAGCATTGAAAAACAAGCTTTGTTGGGTTTTGGTGAGGAGTTTTTCTGACAAAAAGCCAACATGTTTGGAAGGATTATGAGCACATAAGCAGCTGCACACACAGATTATTTATATTTCTCTTATATAAAACAATGATTAGTAACTTTTTTTCAGTACATTATGAGATAAAGCCAGTCCAATTGAATTTCACATCTTCTATGTATGGGCTTGGGACATGAAGACACACCCAAACTTGAAATAAACCACTCTTACAAAAAACTTCACAGAAGGTTTTTTTCCACTGGAAAGCAGAAGGCTCTTCAAACACGTGTGCAATGGTAAAACCAAATACATGCTTCATAACTAAGGTACAGGTTACTCAATGGAAGGTTTCAACTCGTTAATATTCCTGTTATCTTTCTGTTCTTTACAGAAATCAGAATTTTAAAGCTAAAAGAACATGAAACTTTTCATGACTCATTTAATTTTAATAATACCTTATTAACCTAATATTATATAAGATAAAGTACTTTGCATCAGTGACCAGAACTCTTTTCTTATGAGAACACTCTATTTTAAAATGTGCAACCTTATCAATAAACAGAAATACAATTAAGACCTACAGCCCATGCCAACATTAACATTGCCAAGGTTAGCATTCAAGACATAATAAAGTAAGTGAACACAGATCCCAAAAGGTAATATCTTGCTTAACAATGCTGCCTAGTTCTGAGGCTGCATATGCAGTTCAATGTAGCAATGCGTAAAGCTTCTGAAAGACCACCAAATATACCTCAACACACATATGCAATCTTACCTACAGTCAGGCAGAACTGCAGCACATGGACTGCCCCTTCCTGTTTAAGGAAGTTCATAAACCGAAATAAAAGGTCTTGCTGATCTCTGATCTCCTTTAGCTCCAGTTTCAGCACCTTGGTAGGTTAAAAAAATGCCGTCAAGTCAATTTTCAAACTTTCAGTGAGTACATAAATAATGCAAGGAGGTGCAGAACATAACCAGCAGATAAATTAAAACACTTATTCAAAATAGTAAATAAAACGTTGCCTTTGCTTACAGATGGTTTTTTATTTCTTGGCTCTGCAAATTTCTGAAGGAATGGAACCAGTGAAGAAGTAGGTTCAGTTGCCTTCTCAGGCTGTAGAAAAAAATGACATGATATAATTGGGTAAGCAAGCATCCTTAACAGGTGAACTAATTACTACTGTTCTAATTTTGTCAGTACTCACTGGACTATCATCAATAAAAATCAGCAGCAAATGGTTGACAGTGTCCTGTAGGAAAATACAACACAAAATTACTGTATTAAAAAAACCCAACAAGTAAGATTAAAATAATTTCGTAACTACACTATGCCCAGGTTTAAACCTCTGAATATATTAATAATTTTAAAAAAACCCAAAGCAACCCAAAGCCTGGCAACATGTTTGAGAATTAACCTTGAACGGCCTTTTCAAGTATCTACCAGTCAGGAGAAAAGAACTGCACTGAGAAATTCTTCACTGCATGGAGGACAGCTCTACAAAGTATTTTTATTGTTAGTGCAGGTCTAATGAACGACTAATACAGCAGCAGCTACAGTTCTGTCTGCCTGCAGCCAGCTGATACCTTCATGTAAGTACTGTGATTTTGCCTATTAAAATACATGCAAGAATAACATCCAAGATGGCACCATTCCATCTTTAGAAATAAATGTCCTCTTATTTGCAGAACGATTTCAATACAGGTGCAAAAAAGGCTGGTTTACTTACACTGCTATAAAGATACACAGAGCTACAGTTCAAGGAATTCGAAGATATAGAAATTTCAAGGTGCTTATACTAGGCACAGCGTTCTCCCATTCAACAGGAATCACAGTACTTCATTACATATGTTAAAAATATATTCTTAAAAGATCGTGCCAGTACTGTATTTTAGTTGGTTCAGGATGACAGTGGCAGGGCAGCGCTCTCAGCACCACAACTGAATAAGGAAGGTGGAAACGTTGGAGGAGAGCTTTATGTAAAGCAAGGTGGAAAGAAAAGTAAATCATGAAACTCAAGATGTGAGCCCAAAATGCTGGCAAAAATTCAGAATAAACGTGAGCTGAATCAAGGGAAGATGAACAGAAGAGATGGGGTGTGTTGTTGCTCAATATAGGAAGCTTGGTTCCAGAACACTGCGATGACATCTGGAGCTGAATTAGATCTCAGAAGGCGTGGCTGTGTTAGAAGAGGCTAGATGTTTAATTGTGGTTGTCCTGAATTCAATTGGCAAGTTGCACAGGACTTCGCTCTAGGCATTATTTACAAGACAAAGTCTTTATGGACCAGACATAGTTTGCCATACATTTTTATATGCCTGATGTTGGGATTTTAATATCAAATTCTGATTTAAGCACTCAAACCAATTACAATGAGGAAATAAAAATATTACCCACAACGTATCTTTTTCTTTGACCCAGTCAAAATGCACAGTAAGTCAAGTCATTGAGCATCTTTTGCTTTACCACAACATACTTAGCAGAACAACAGAAATACTCAATAAATTAAGATTATTCCTCCACCCCAAATTCTTACAGGATCAGCTAAGAAATCCATTGAGGGAAGGAAAACAGAACCAGGCAGAATCTCTCTTATCAGAAGAGCCAGAGACCTGAAAACAAAACAAAAAGGAAAGAAAGAAGAAAAAAAAAATCAGAAGCACTACTCGAATATGTAATTTTCCAAGTAAAGTTTCCAATGCCATTATATTTTACAGGAAAATATTTTATTTAATAGCATCTCAAGCACACTAGAATATTTTTTCAAATACTAATCAAAAAAACTTGTAAGCAGAGAGATAAAGAGGAGGGATGAGGAAGATGACTTTGGAGTTTATCCTTCCACTCCCCAAAATTACTGCACTACGTCGTATGCAGATACTTTAAAGTATACAATTCTAAATAATTTCTATACCTGCACTCTGTTGACTTTGGGGGCAAAATATAAGGAAATAGAAGTTCAGTAAGTTTTCTTAAGTACTGAAGTTCATCTCTTCTGCTTCTCAGAGCAACATGGAGCTCTGGTCCGTATTCTTCCAAAGCAGCTTGCTGTAAAAATTCCGCATTTTTTACTGCAAGTAAAAAAAAAAACCAGTATTATAAAACTATTTCAGCTTTCTGCTATTGTGAAATAAGAAGCAATTGCTTTTCATTTGAGTTGAAAAGTTAATACTTCTAGTACATGTACAACTGCCAAAGGGATATAATGTTGAAACTTTACAAATTAATATTGGCTAAGACTTTGAAGCCAGGCTATGCAAAAATAAATCCTCACATTGAAATAAGAATTTCTTTGCCAAGCAATTGCAGTTTGTATGGTTTCCAGAATGTTTTTTCTTTTATAATTAGTGAAGAACTAAACATCTTGATTCTTCTAAAAAACTGCATTGCCTAAAGTCTGCATCTACTTGCTTTTTTTCCTGACCTCCTCCATGGTTTCCCATTTATTTAGCTTCTATGTAATGACCTGTCTATAACACAATTTGAAACCAACGTTTTATTCATTCCTGTTATATGTTTCCTGCTTAGAACATTTGGAAACAAAACTGAAGGAACAGATATTTTAAACACAGCATAAATCAAACCAAAATCAGCATGGGGACCCACAAGAGTGCTGCCTCTTGCAAGCAGCTGTATGGAGTTGAAAGAATACCTACTTTATTAGATTAAAAACTACAACATTAGTTGTAGAAGCAACAGTGTTATGTCCCTTCAAATCGCTTCCAAGGCAAGAAGTGAGCTGTACTAAATCAAGCCTAGCAATCCAGTACAGCCTCATGTCGAGAACCCCACCAGGCACAGCTCAGGTACCTAATAAACACCGGGTATCTAGAAGGCTAAAGCCTGTTTCCAGCATACTGAAGTCAGTACAGAAGCCTGCTAGCTTGTCCTTCATGACCAAGAACCGTAGCAGCTGATATGGGGGATGCAGGAATGTATATTGCCTGATAAATCTGCCTAGTTGGTGTCACTAACAGCAGAGGGGATGAATGATGTGCTTTCTGGCAAGGACAGGTGTCTATGCAAATAGTCCAGAATTACCAAGAGACATAAGGGTAGGAAAAGCAGGCAAAAAAGGAAATGCCCTCTAAGGCAATAATTTGAAAAAGGATTTAGAAAAAAAAACAAATAGAAGAGGCTAGGCTCAGCTAACAGCCAAAGCAAGGTCTGAAAGCTGCCTCTGGACTATGTATTACAGCTGCTGGTTTAGCAACGTTTACTAGAACGCACTACTACAAGTAATTTTCATCTGCTACTTCATGTATCTTCCTTCAGGGAACAAGTATTTCCCCTTAAAACATGGAAGAAAATAGCTATCTTTTCAACACTGTACATTTAAAATATAGTTCTCTGCTGCTAAAAAAGGGTGTTTCCAAGGAAACATGAATTTTGGCATAAAACAGCACCGCAAGATAATTTAGTAATCTTTAAATTGTTGTTGTACCACGAAAGACATCTAACACGATCATTCTATGTCTCATTATCCCTCTTGTTCCTTACCCACTACTCACAGAACCAATGGCATGTATTTATGGATTTCAAGCAGGCATTTTGAGGGAATGTAGGAAAGTTCATGACTCCAGTGAAAGTAAACATCGATGCTTAAAAGTTGAGTGAAACCACATTTAGCAGATACAGCGCTGTGGAACGCATCCAGTGGTGAAGATAAATATTTACCAACAGCAAGTGTTCTGTTTTCCAAATATTTTTTTCAATATGCATTTTAATATAATTTTTTACATTAGGCTTGTGAAGATTTTTTTTTAATATTATTTAAAATACACTACTGCTCAATGTCTCCAAGGCTCACAGACACAAACGTAACTTTTCAACATACTGAACAGCTCCACTAACTGGTGATGCTGGAGTGAGGAAGAGTATAATGTCACTGTAAGAGTGACAGTCACAGTAGAGTGGAGAGACCTGCCAATCCTTTAACCTATAATTGCTCCTCTGCAACACAGAAGAAAAAAAACTTTAAAAGCATCTCTAAATTCTCTTCATTGTTCTGAATAGATCAACCCCCGTCCCATGTTCCTGTTTACTATACAGAGAAAGAAATTCAGTATTTTCAGTGTGGGGAAGTGAAAATCAAAACAGAGAGATTATTTGTACTGTTAACTTCTTCCCCATTTGTCTTTGAGACCTCCAGAAGAAAAATGCAAAACTGTTTGTTTGCTTGTTTTAAAGAGAAGACAGGATGAAAAGATTAGCAGGTATAGTAACAAAAATACATAAAGAAACATTTATACTTGCCCTTTGAAACTGACAATATACTAAGTTTTTACATTACCTTTCTGCCTGGCCTTGGCTATCACTTCGATGTGTTTCATTGCTGCCTTGAGCATTTTCTTTGTTACAACTGTTGGAATATCCACCTAAACAGTAGTTTTTAAAAAAAAAACCGAACTGTTATAGCTTTTTTTCAAAAAAATTATTAGAGACAACTATCAAACATATTAATTTGCTTATATGTCCTCATAACGTGAACCCTTCAAAAAGAACCCATGCATTTTTAAGATGAATTTTGGGCAAAGCAGATATCATGTAGAACTAAATGCCATAAACGATACTGTTAACACATTTATCTGTCGACTTGCTCCCATTATGATTCTTCCATTGCAATAATCATAATGCAACTTGATTTCCCAGTCACAATATATGATATATGAAGCCTAGTTCATAGATCACAGAATATCCCGAGTTGGAAGGGACACACAAGGATCATCAAGTCCAACTCCTGACTCAACACAGGGCCAGCCAAGTCAGAGCACGTGAGGGCATCGTCCAGACACTTCTTGAACTCAGTCAAGCTATATCAAGGATTTATCATAGGATCTACATGAAGATTTGACCAACCAAAGGCAAGTTAACTATGCTCTCTCTGCTTCTAGTACTTGTGTGCCTTAATCCTCAGCAATCATGTCCACAAGGACTAAAAGCAAATTAAACCCCTCTTCTCTATGTATAAGCAGAAAAGATGTCACAGCTCAGACAAACTGAGTTACTGAGTCAATATGACCATTAGTGGCAGCAACAATAATGCATGATCATAAGCCCAACAAAAAAGCACCTATGATTCAATCAAGGATAGTAGAGTCCTGCATCTGTATTTTTCTTGACTACGAAAAAGAGAATTATAGAAAGACTGAGGCACAAATGGACTTCAGGAACTCTTGGCCCAACCTCCTGTTCAAAACAGGCTCAGATTAGGGCACTTAGGGCTGTATCCACCCCAGTGCTGAAAACCTCCTGAGATGAAGACAGCCACTTCTTCACAGGTCAAATGCTCCAGCCTCAACCACCTTGGTGGCTCCTTGGTTGAACTTGCTCCACTCTACCAATGTCTCCTTTGCAATGGGGAGCCTAAAGCTGGATGCAGTATCGTAAATGCACCTAAAGTCAAATAATCACTGTCATTAATCATTTGGCTCTGCTCCTGTTAATACAGCCCAGGATACTGTTGATGTTCTTTGTCACCAGTACATGCTGCTGGCTCGTATCTGGCTGACTGTCTACCATGGGGCCAGGTCCTACGCAGCAGTTTCACTCCACAGCCAGTCAGTCCCCAGCCTGTACAGTTTCAACAGAGTCTTCTTTACCAGCTGCAGTAGTTTACACAGCAATTTGTCTAGAAACTGATTTACATTTTGCATGCCCTTTATTTTAGGCAAAAGATGTTTGAGAGAAACAGAAACATCTTCAAAAAAATCTTCAAAATTTAAGACTTCTGAACAAGTTTCTTTCCTAATGGAGTTTGTCCTTTCTCAATACTAAGTCAAATAAGACCTTATGTAACAAAACAGAAGCATAAAAATTCTTCATACCAGACAAAGACAGTGTAATTGCAAAGGCTGAAAGTTGTCTTTTTATTCATTTGTACAAAGAGAATTGCATGTGTTCCTATACACTCTCCTGTAACTTTTGAGGTGCGCAGCTATGACCTCACCTAGCCAGCACAAACAACTGGTATAATTCACTAAAACTGCCTAAAAGTAACTAACTAAATTAAGGTCAACTTCTATTTACAAGCAAGAAAGCAGGAGCTTCTGCTCATCAACGTAAAACCCTGTCCATTGGGACTCACATTTCAACAGTAATTTAAATAAATCAAGAGTTTCCTCTGGAACACAGGGATAGGGGACTGTTTATCCCTCTAGAGGTAAGTCAAAGTGCAGAGCAAGGAAACTGATACCAACAGCGTAGTAGACACTATCAGCTTTGGACTAAAAAAATTCAACCAGATGCAGGAAATCCTTCACTTTCCCTGCAAAAGTCCAATGGCCACAAGAAAGAAAATCTACTATTAAAAAAAAAACCAACAGAGAGAGAGAAATATTTCCATATATGCTTAAAGAGCTTTACTGGCCTGAAAGGCTTGTTACTTTGTTCAACAACCATGACCCAAAAAAATCCACCTAAGCAGCCTTAAACAGAAAACAAAGGAATTCTTTTCAGTGAAGTGCTTCATAACTTGAAGTCTTAGTTCACAACTAGAAGATACTTTTGCAAAAAATTAAAAATATAATCTAAAAATGAAAAAAAAAAATTGTTTCTCTTAATAATGTAATAGTTCCCAAATTTAAAAATCTTGTCTCTATTAGCTAGCAATAAATCCAAACCAAAGTACAGCTGTTTGGCAAAGGTGTAAGACTATTTTACTTTGCAACTGTTGATGAATTTCTTCTCAAATGAAGTTATGAAGACAGTGTCTCAGAGCCAAAAGGCTATAAAACATCCTGTGATAACTCTTTCCAGCCAACTACTGAAGCTTTAAACTAGGAGTCCTAAAATACCAACTTGGCATTTTATCTGCAGCGTGCACATCAACTCTGATTTCTGCACACAACATTTGCACCACAGTGATTCATTGAAGCTGTATCTGTATGTGGGTGTGCACACACACACACAAATACTCTTCAGCAGGAAAAAAAAAATGAGCTGAAAATAAAGCATAAGATGAGACTCCAGGCTGCCCTGCGCAGCTGAGCATGCCAAGCTTCAATTTTGTTCCAAAACAGTTACTAAGAGTTACCCTTTTGTTTGAGATATCTATACCACCTCACACACAGAGACAAAATAAATTCTATTATTCTGTAGGATGGATAGAAATAAATCTGAACATTTGTAAAGAGAAATACATTTCTGTGATGACCTTATTTTGTAGTTCCCCTGACAGTGCTTAATACTTGTACACATCTTTAGAGATTTTGTTGCACATGTAGCCTACCCAGCCACATAGTATTGAAGATACTGCATTGACTTTGTTATTATTAAAGGCAGATATGGTAAATTAACACTAAGATGCTATAATTTACATTATAATGCTTAATTAACATTAAGATGCTATAGCTGATCTGAGATAACACGATTATACCTTACTACATAATCAATAGAGTCAACCTCATAATTTTCTGAATCAACAATAGATCTACAAAGAAGCACAACGAACACCTACATGTATCACAACTCCAAAGATTAGATTATCACTTTGAAAGATTTTCTTTGCTTTCACACGTCCCTATGTCCACACTACATGGACATTTCATAATCTTCCCCCACGTGCATTTTAAAAAGCAACACCCTGAAAGTAAACAAGAAAGTCATCTGGATTTGATATATAACAAGGACAGAATCAGGCTGTTAATCAGTCATGACAGAGTATATGTACAACTCATAGCCCAGGAAATACTGCTGTTACCAAGGAGGGGGGAAATGACACACATTTATGGTAGCTGCTCCAACAGAGGGGCCAGCACTGAGTAACTCTGGACACTTGAGACAGCAACCCTTCCTGCCTTACAACAGCCAGAGAGTTAGAAGCAGTTCCTGCAGAATAGGCTTGAAGCGCTTTCCCAGGAAGGAGAGCATATGTGCTAGTATATTAAACACAGCAAATAAAAAAGTTCAATCTTTTGTCTTCAGAAGGTTCCTTTAGAACTACATAAATATAAAAAACATATCTGCTTTAATTCTTTTAGTAAGCTATTCACTTAATGACAGTCTTCTCTTTATAGACAATGTAAGGATCTTGTCCACATTTAACGAAGCCAAGCGAGCAGAAGCTATGAGACAAGGTCCATTGCTAATAATTTTTTCATTTCTTTTTTCAATAATTCTCAAAACTGCCTCCACTTGGATTAAGCCACTAAAAGATCATTCCAAGGTTTCTATAATGTCTTGCACTGCTGTAAAAAATATAGCCATTTGCAAGAATTATGGAATTGTAGAGTGGTTTGGGCTGCAAGGGATCTTCAAATACCACCTAGTCCAACAGCCTGCCATGGGGACATCTTTCACTAGACCAGATTGCTCAAAGCCCCATCCAACTTGGTGTTGAACACTTCCAGTGATGAATCTGCAAAGATGGTTCATAACCAGGAACAGGGTAAGCTCCGAAAAAAGGCAATGAAGAAACTTAGGTGAAAACTGCCTGCATTCCCTGTGAGGCTGACTGAAATCATCATGCAAAAAACATAAAATTAAACAACTTGCTACAGATGCATAGTTATTTCTGACAGAAAAATCAACTTTAAGCCACAGCAAGTTACCTTACCTTGTGAATTCTCCGAACTAACACAGATGCAAAAAACCGCAGCGTGCCTCTCAGTTCATCCACCGAGGATTCGTCGTCAGTAATATTTCTGCAGCGTTGTAAAACACGTCATGGAAGAAAACAGAATAAAATACATTTATTTAATTAAGCCACAATACCTTTGGCACTACTAAAAGCTGGAATAAGAACACTGAAGGTTGACAACCGAACTGGCATTAGTTGAAATGAAAAGTGCGGGCAGTAAGCAGTCTGCTGTTTGAGTAAAACACACAGCACTCCCACTATGCCTGCGCACACAACAACGGCTTGAGGAACATGTCAGGAAGTTGAAATGATATACTAATTCCTGCTCTGATATACTGTCTGCAATTCTGACAGAGCAAAACCTAACTTAAGTTTCCACATACATGAATGCTTCCAAGTTCAGTGGCATGAAGTGAAACTGCATTGGTATCAGCAACACCTTTGGAAGAGGAGTGCTGTGAGCACATACCGTAGTTAACCTAGTCAAAACTGTATTCTCCATACTGAATACTGTAAGACCTTACTCCAAGATTACAAATCTTTTCCTTTTGCTTTAGCACAAATTTGGCCTTGTTAACCTCTTCTGCTTAAGTTTTATTAGAAACCTGGTAGCTTATGTAGCTTTTAATGAAATAGGTACATCCCTTGTAGTTCAGCTCAATCTCTTTTAATAGAAAACTTTCACTGGTATTTTTTCAACAAGTTCTAATACCTAGGTGCCATTCAATACAATACTATTCTATTTTTTAAAAATATACTATTGGACTTATTTCTGGTCTAAACAAAAATTCCCATTTCCTAGAAAAGAAAGCACAGCACAGGAAATGGAAAATGACATAACTTACTTCTTCCAAAAGTTGATCTACTTTTGACATAGCATGAAATGTGAAATCATCAATTACAAAGAAAACAAGAATCTCAACCTGTAACTACCTGACACATAATAGAGATTAACTAACCTGGTTTCTGCTTGGAAACAAAAAAATAAAGAAGAATTTAAACAGATTCCCAAATCATTATGGCAGAATAGCATCTAAACATTTTATCTGGCTTGCCGGTTTCCATGTGCTGCAATAAAGGATGTTCAGTGAAAAAACATGGCAAAAATACTTAAATTTAATTCAGGAAGAAGAATACCTAACTATCTTTTTTGGAAAATTTAATGAAAATGGGAAAAACACTAAGTCTTAGACGGAAAAACTGCAACTAAGCTGAGTGAAAAGAGACCAGGGTAATGACATTCCGTAAGATGCAAGAGAAGTCATAAAAATCTACTAGCCTTTAGGCATATATGGACATTTGAGTATGAATGGAGGTGAAACTGTATTATAATAGCTGAGTAATGACACAACAGAGAGAGTTACATCCTGCTTTAGCTAATGACCACATGTAAAACCCATCACAGTTTTGGATAACAAATGAGTTCGCCTGTGTAGTAAATTTATATATTATTTGCATTTATTAAAAAAAAAAAAACCAACAAATATTAAAAGCAGTAACAACACATTTGAAAAATAACATGCCAATAACACCATTTTACATTATTCAGCATCCAGTTTTTAAAAGCAACGTTACCCTGGGTTATACAGCACTCAAACGCTTGTTGAAAACGAACTGCAAGGTACAGACTCTGCTGACCTGACGGTCCAAGTATGCAACTACTTGCATGGAAAAGCACCTCAAAGAAAGCAGCCTGGCATAAGGAATACAACCATCCTCCAGCAGCTCATCATACGCAGATAAGAATACTGCACGGGAAGGCTCAGTTTAAGATCAGCAGCTGACATTTTGGAAACAATATGGTTAGCAAATACCCACAATGTCAATGGAAGCCAAAGGATTAGCAAACAAATTGAATGGCTGTATTACCAGCATCTCACAGACGACAAAATGCATGAGGTAATTTGGACCAAGAAATCCAAATTATTGACACTTGGATAACCAGCATCTTGGCTACTTCTACTTGGACATCACTTCATGCCACGTACTTTCTCATTGCACCCTAGGTTTGCAGAGACATTCTTGTAATCACCAGCAGACCGAAGAAAGCTGGTGGAAAAAACCCCATCAAGAACCTGTAAAATCTCAAATGTCTAGTGACACCGTGTAAAGCCTGAGTAACTTGCTTGGAAGCAGTTTAAAAACTGGCTGCATTTTCCCAGAATTTGAGGAGAAACTTAAACACACAACTGTCAATTTAACAGAGGGATCTGCTAAAAGAAAAAGGCTCCATCTGTTAATTGTAAACAGTTCCTGAGTCCAATGTCTCAAAAGAGATACACCCAACTGCTGTTGCATGCAAAGTCTTAGGGGATCTACTGACAAATGAAAACCATGTACAAATACCAAAGTGCTTTCTCCCACCACCACGTGGCAATGATTCTTGCAAAAATCAGCCAACTCTTAACGAAAAGATGAAGAAAAAAAGTTGCAAGCTGATAAAACTGTAAAGCTATGGTTTGTAACTCAACAGCAACCCTGATTTTCTTCTTGCATTACTAGCATTTGAAATAGAAGGAGATCCATATGTGAAAACACTTGTTTCGGTCACTAAAGAAAAATGTCTTCATACTAATATATTACAAAAACAGGTAATCTAATTTAACCTGAGAGAACTGGAGTTGAAGCAGCATCAATGACCAATAAAATTCAGTAAGTAGAGTGACTCATTCAAACTTTAAATTCTCCTATTTAAAAAGAGGTTGATATAAGCAAGATATTATATAGTTTTACTGTACAGCATACAGCATAAGCAGTAGACGCAGAACAGTGTTTTGTAGTTCTGCAAATTTAGATTGCTTATAACTATGCTCTATTCTTCCCATAGACTTGAAAGAACCCCCAACCCCTTAACACACAAATATTTAAATATAACCAGTATAAATACTTTGAAAAATACCAAACTAAAAGTGTACACAGGAATTGCTATCTATTTCAGTAGGGTTCACTGGATTAAGTATTAAACTTTATTCCCCTAAACTGATCCAAACTTTTCACCTCTAAAGGCAAAACATCCAAGATGCCTGTCTCTAAATTTTAACCCACTAATAAAATATTACAAATTCTTACACAGTTCATTAACAAAACAAACATAAAACACAGGTTTTCCCTGCTTCTGACGCTATTCCCCGAGCAATAAAACTATCACAGCTATTACACAGCCCGGACTTCTGAGTGAGATATATTATTCTACCTCTCTACTGTCCAGAGAACTCAAGGTGCTGCAAGGCAGTATCAGCTGGCTGGGCACAAAAAGTAAAGGTAATAATAGCTTCTGCTCAAGTACCATTCATTTGAAAGGGGGGCAGCTAGTGTAAGGAATTATGCCCAAACTTTTCTACGAGGGAAAGCAGTGAAGTGTTTTACCACGTTACTCTGGAAAGTCTGAATTGCCTGCTGGCGGTTACCCATTCTGCTAAGGAAGGATAGCCTGGATGAAGAGGCTTTTGATTTGGCTCTGGGAAGAATTATCCACAGGTCAGTGAGGTTTGTTAGCTCAGAAAAAAACATTTCATGAATGCACGAGTCCCTTCTCCAGGCTGAGCTGAGCTATACAAACAGTGTAGGTACACCAAAGTAGGGAAAGTCGGAGCTAAAACGCTCGACAAGACAGAGCTGAAATAGTCACATACACAGCTCGCCCCGCCCCATGACTGTTACTGGAACATGAGAAAGCCCAGAAACACCTGAATGTCTAGGGGGAATGAGACCAGACCTGACATTGCTACTGTTAAGCTGAAACCAGTAAGCCTTTCAGAACCAAGTTGTTTCCTGCATGAACTACTCAGATATCACGTCACCACAGCTCACTGAACTCGGGTTCACGGAAAGCTCCGAGGTCTGGTCAGCACTGTGGCAGCTTACGAAGCTAGTTCACAATCCAGAGGTGCAGGAACATCTACACAACTCACCGAGGGCAAGATGTAGCAGAATCTAGGCTGGCTGGCTCCATACCAAGTATATTTCACACTGCACTTCTACCTATGCGTATTATTACCCCCACCATACAACACATTCCAGATTTCCACTGTCTTGGTTGTCAGGGATGTAATTAACATGTGGAATCCAAGTTTTCTTGTCAGTCCAGAACAAAGACACTGAAGACACCTTCCACCAGCCAAAAAACCCTATCTAATTTCAACTTCTGAAATACAAAAGATGTTTCTCTTACATTTGTTACTTTATCAAACAGCTCAACGAAACACACTCTCGTTTGCTCAGTTTGGAAGTTAAAACCCTTGAGCTTTCACGATGCTAAAGCTCCCTCTGCTGTTTGCATGCGCAGGTTAGTTGCATACTTCAGTGTATTCATCACACAAAGACGTGAGACTTTCAGGTATCGGTCACAATTAAGAACCATCAGGTAAAGAAGTCTTCCAGGACGACTTTAGATCCCAAAGCGACAAACAAGAAACAGTGTCGAATAAAAGGGGGGGAGGGAAAAAAGGGGTTTAGCACAAACCAGAACATTTCCTTCCCATGAAAATGTCAAATTCAGAATTAAGGCAAGATATTGTCTGAACACTAATGCCAGCATGATTGATTAAAAATATTTTTAGTATCTTCTTAAAAAGTACTCTGAAGCATTAACTAGTTTATAAAGGTATGAAAAAAAAAAAAAAACCACAGGAAAAAAGGAATTAGTCAGTCTTTTCTTTATATGCTATTCCCAAGTTACGGTACTACTCTGTTCAATTCAGCATAACCACTGATAGCCTTAAACCTCAGTAAATCACCAGATGTTCTGCAACAAGGTGGCCACAACATATTCAAAATACCTTTTCTATATTAACCAAGAGTGGATTTTTTGTTTTTAAAAAACTGTAGAAATATTTATAAAGCAATATGAAAGGTCAGTATGTTTCTAACCTGGAAAGGTTGTAATCAAGCCATGTGTACTTCCAATTAAGAGCTTTTAGAAAATTAAGGTATAAAAAAAAGAATAATATGAAAGTGGTTTTAGGATGAAATACAAATTTCAGAACCACTATGCTGCTAAGAACAATGAAACTGCAGCACTTAAAAGTATGCCTTAGATTTTACTAAAGAAACAGGAGTGTTTATTTTCAGGTGACTATTTCTTAAAGCATTTGACAAATATTCATGATATTCCAAAGTAGTAACTTCTAGGTAAAGTGCGTACCTGTACCATGGATAAATAAAGTTTTCCAGCACCAACTCAAGCACCTGTGCAGAACAAAGATCACCACATTACAAAATAGTTTATGTAAAACCTTGTTAGAAGAGTTAAAAACACAAACACCTTCCAAAACTCATAGAACATAGTTCATACATCACAGTTTAACACACAAATGTGCACACTGCAATCCAACCGCGAGATCAATCATTCTGTGTAATGATCAGTCTTTGGGCAGACAGCAACAAAGGGATGGTTACACAGAATCCCAGAACGGCAGGGGTTGGAAGGGACCTCTGGAGATCACCCAGTCCAAACCCCCTGCTAAAGCAGAATCACCCAGAGCAGGCTGCACAGATTTGGGTCCAGGTGGGTTCTGAATATCTCCAGAGCAGACTCCACAGCCTCTCTGGGCAGCCTGTGCCAGTGCTCTGCCACCCTCAGAGTAAAGTTTTTCCCATGTTCTGACAGAACTTCTGTGTTCCGGTTTGGGCCTGTTGGTCCTTGTCGTGTCACTGGGCACCACTGAGATGAGCCTGGTCCCATCCTCTTGACATCCACCCTTTAAATATTTATGAGAACTGCTATTTGATGAAGGGGATCTGATCAGTGTGAAACAGCTGCCACTAGACTATCCACACCACGAAGCACAGTGCTGTGGCCACTCTTGTTAGGCAAATGCTATGAAAAATATCATCTGACCTCAAACAGCATTTCCCGAATTTTTCAGATCAGTCCCCATTCTTTTCTGATGAGGTGTGAAGTGTCCCATAGGCACAGCTACCTATCTGACATCTCCATCCTCCAGCTCTCCCCCACCCTCAAAGTGGGCCAGTCAATCCTGTATGTTCACCACTCACAAAGAAAGCAAAGGAAGAATCCTACAAAACAATTCCTAGGTAAGCCATTCTCCTTTCTCCACATTGTGCACCACAGCTTTCCAAGCCTGCCTTACAGTCCAGCCATCTCCTGAAGTCCCAAGCAGAGCACTTCCCAATGTCTTATCCTACATGTCTCCTCACAGCCTTCTCCCTCCCATTTCTCAGCCCCCATATCACTGATTCACAGAATCATAGGGGTTGGAAGGGACCTCGAGAGATCATCGGGTCCAACCCCCCTGCCAAAGCAGGCTAACCTTCATGGACCTCCATGTGAAAATCTTTTCCACCCTTTCAATCAAACCTGTTCCACACAAATCAAGCTCATGGTTGCCTTTTCCATACCAGAAAAGTGTTAATTAACTGTTACAGTCCTTGCACCCTATTAGTGAAAAGAAAACTTGGGAAGGGGAAATGTCAGACAGTGCCAAGAAAAAAACAAACCAAAAAAACCCAACCACACACACAAACAAAAAAGAACATGAGTAAGGAGAAGGAAGGATGGCATTTTACTGAGTTTTCTCCTCCTTCACTGTAATTAAGATATACTCCACACTACCTTCTCCTGGTGCAACCTATCCCTTCATTTGAATCACTGCTTCAGAGATCAGTTTGTACCCAGCAGCATCTATGCTGACCAACATAGTAAGAACAGTGTGTTGCTATGTGAGGCTGCTGTGCCATACTCTACAGGAGGAAAGGTTTTGCAGAGAAGCCACTGTGTTCAAAGAAAACTGTAAAATGTGTTTGAAGGGAAAGCTGAATGTAACAGCTGATGTACAAGTGTCATTTATGAGCCTCGGTATTGCTCTTCGTACAAGATGAGCTGCTGCACTCATTCACGCTGTATGCAGTGCAAGAATTCAAGAGTTACTAAATTTATACTATCTTTAGGGCACTACATGCCTCTGCTCTACTCATAACTACAAAAGCACCCTCAGTAAAATGCACACCACAGCCTTTTTAATTCTTCTCAATTCTTCAGACTTGAGTGGCTGATGAATGCTCTTTTTCTGTCCTCATTACTAAGAATATCGCCTACTCAAAGTTGGTAAGACACCCTTATCTTCTCCAGTCGTTCCATTTCAGTGATTCTCCTCCCTTCGTTTTTTAAGGGTGAAGGAGAAATTTTGTTTCTTCATCCCCTCTCTGAAGGGATGCTGCTCTCCAGTTTGGGGTAGCTTTCGATGTGGGCCATACAAAGTCATTAATTAACATCTTTTCTCCTACCCCTATGTGCCATAACAGTAATACATCTTAGAATTGTTATATGACCAAGGAATAACAGGGAATTGACTGCCAGTAACTGGAATTCGAGGCATACGGTCCATGTAGTTTTCCCCATGAATCCCATGAGCCTTACAGAGTGTATCACAGTGTGATTCTGTTAAGTCAGAAAAAAAACTGTCACATCATCTGCTGCACTTTCACAAAGCAGTAAGGAAGCAGGACATGTGTACCCACTTCTATTCTAGCAACACCAACAATATTATTCGAGCTCAATTGCTCATGCTATGTACACATGGCAACAGAGTAGATAGGACATCCCACAGAATGACAGCTAATGATAAGCAATTTCCTTGTCTTATCCTCCAGTTTTAAATACAAATGATGAGTCACTTCATTTAAAGCCTACCTATTTTCCAAGCATTTTGCAAGAAGACTGCTTCGACTATGCATCAGCAGCACTGAATTGGAAAGAGACCACCAGTGTAAAGCCAAATGCAGCAGGCAGCAACATAAGCAACAGCTGAAGAAAAACCCCAAGAGAAATTTTCCAGCACATACTACAACACTGCAAGCTGCTGCCAAGACAAGGTTTCTGTGGACTGCCACAGAACGGACCCCGGCTGCCAGGAGGAAGAGCTGTAGAGCTGAGCGAGAAGGGATTCAGCAGCAGGTCAGTGGGAAGGATCAAGGATTTGATGAGTAAACTACAAAGGCAATTTCAAAAGCCTTAAAAGACAGCACAGCTAGGTAGCTGAGACCACTTCCTGAGAGTAGAACAAGAGATTCCCAATAAGAAATCATGCAGGCCACTGTGCTGCTACAAGAGCTGGGGACTGGCAAAGAGCATGTTCAGACAGTAACTGATACCTTGCCAAGCATTTGCCCATTTCTTACTTTTAGAGAAGAAAAAGAAGATAAAATTCTGGTCCCATAATCAAGTTAAGAACCTGAGAACTTATGAATTAGAGGAAAATTTGAGACACCAGCAGGCAGCATCTTGATCCCCTAAGGCATTTCTTTCATGATGCCTATCAAGAGCAGCTGAGCAGCTTTTCACAGATTTGACTTGCAAAATGAGACCATAGGTAAGAAGCTGAGTTCAGTCACTGAATAATAGAAATAAATTGTCCTTTATATGACCTGTAGCACCTGAAACTATATACAGTATAAAACCAACCAACAGATACGGCTTCCTAATTAAAAAAGAAAATACTGGGGAAACCAACATAAACCATAATGGATTAGAAACTGGAAGTAAAATCCTACTTAGATCACAGAACTATTTTTCTGTGCAGGACACAGCCCAAACTATCAAATACTGATAGATGCATGGTTGAGGGAGTTTAAAGTTCAACTATAATAATAAACATAGATGAAGTGGGGAGGAAAGTTCAAGCACAGGTTTTTCTCATTGTTCTAAGCCAAGTACAGCAGCTAGATAACCAAAGCAAGGCTGAAAAAGATTAAGAATTTGCAAAGTGAGACACATTGCCATCACCATCCATGACAGAAAAACCCATACTTGTGAGAAAACTTCTGATTTGAGTGTGTACTCCATTATTCTGTAAGCACTCAAAAGCACAGGCTTGAAGACGATACCGCTGATTCAAATTAGAAACATTTGGAAATGAGAACATTGCCAAAATTCTTCAACCTGCAAAGGAAGAACTAGAAAAACTAATCCAGAATAAAAAAAAAAAATATCCCTGAATTACTCCAAGTGTTTGAAGAATCTGCTTTTCAGAAGCAGGCTGTGCTCTGCGCTCCTTTAGAATCTCATTAATCTTAATTTCAGCTCTCACTGTATCAGCTTCCCTCCCTTCTACAACTATCCCACAGAAGAAAATAAGAGCAGCCTCTCATTCCAGCCCGAAGCAGGCTATCCAATTCCAGGCATGCATTACGTGCTGCATCCGCAGAGCGGACGATCAAGAGGAACACTGTGAGGACCAAACCCCTGCTACCCTTTTAACCAGTACAGAAGAGCTGTACTGGGGGGAGCAATGTGATGAGATTTCTCATTCCAAATGCTGTTGTAGGCAGGTGAAAGTGGTGGGTCAAGCAGACGGCGTGTTTGGGTCCTTCAAAGATGATGCCCATGTCCCAAGAAGGTGCAGAACTTGGGTCTGACACTTCCCTCTAGTTAAGCACACAAAGTGGGGGTGGGGAAAAAAGGGAATGAGAAACATGACATGGATATACAAAAGCCATGTCTGCACTGCTAAATAAAGCAGAGCCAGGGACATGCCACCCTGCTAAAACAAAAGAAAAAAAAAAAAGAGTCATCAAAATGAAAAAGCCCACACCACTGTGGTAAAAGCAGAGCTACAGCAACAGGACTCAAATGCAAAATGCCAACGTGTAGCAACACATTTTCAAGTCAGTCTTGGGAGGTAACTGTGGTACCTACTCCCATCTTTTATGAACAACATACCACAAAGAACTTTTTTAGCATGTTTTAAGCTAAGTTTCCAGTTCTTTAGCATTTACCACATCCTTTCATACACTGCCAGTTTATTTGCTACCCAAATTCTAAAAATATTATATTGATGAAAGCATTTATTTTACATTCTATTATTAAAACAAGATGTTTAAAAAAATAACCCTAATTACATCATATTCAGCAATATTATTATTGCAATACACTTGAGCCTAAACTTCCTTAAAAAGCCCAGAGATTAAGTAATTTTAAAGCAACAAATGTTTGTTTCTGAAATTGTGGAGGAAGCTAGTACATTAAACAAAAGGAAGTCAACAAGTTGTTATCTGTGGGGTTTTTTTAAAAACATTCCTCAGCTGTCCATCCCTCTCTTCCCTTATGCTTTTCATTCTTTTGGCAGCCTTGCTGTGGGCTGTGCCCAGGACAGCACTGTGCACAGCTGAACTCCTGTGGTAGCTCATACCATAAACGCATGCAGCTTTGACTTCATGCACCATGCTGTTAATTGTGAGACTGGCACGAAGAATCTTCTTGCTTCTGATATGCCAATTGTTCGACCACCTATCACAGAATTCCAAAGCTGGAATTCTAAATAAATGGAGATTAAGCTACAGATAGGTTTACATGGTTTCCTAGCTTTAAAAAGGGACAAAAGACCCAAAAAAGCCACAACCAAGTAAGGAAAAATTGCTCTTTGGATAGCTCTTTTTAAAGAGAAAAAAACAAAAAAAAAAATTCCTGATTTACAGTCATATTAAAAAATAGGTATCTATGCTAATATTCTTCTTGAGTAAATCCACTGATTTCCTTTTCAGATTTTGTAACAGCTTTGTCTGATTTCAAATAGCTATCATCACGTTATCATCTTCATTACAGAAATTTTGTAGATGGAGTAAATCACAGAATGCTTTGGGCTGGAAAGCACCTAGAGGATCATCTGGTTCCAACACCCTGCCATGGGCAGGAACACGCTCCACTAGACCTAGCCTTGAAAACTGCCAGGGAGGGGGCAGCCACAGCTTCTCTGGGCAGCCTGTGCCAGTGCCTCACCACACCCCATGGGGAATAATTTCTTCTTTACATCTAATCCAAATCTACCCTCTTTTAGTTTAAAGCCATGACCCCGTGTCCTATCCCTACCTGCCCTTGTGAACATCACCTCTCCATCTTTCCTGTAGGCCCCTTCAGGTACTGGAAGGCTGCAGTAAAGTCTCCACGGGGCCTTCTCCTCTTTGGGCTGAACAGCCCAGCTCTCCCCGTCTGTCCTTATAGGTGAGGTGCTTCAGCCCTTTGAGGCTTTGAGGGCTTCAGGGCCCTCCTCTGGACTCTGTTCCATGTCTTTCTTGTACTGGGCACGCCAGAGCTGGACACAGTACTCCAGGTGGGGTCTCACCTCAGCAGAGGGCTAGAACCACCCCCCTTGACCTGCTGGTCACACTTCTTTTGATGCAGCCCAGGACATGGTGGTTCACACAGGCCCATCTCTCTAGCCTGTCAAGGTTCCTCTGGATAGGATCCCTTCCCTCCTGCATCTCAAACACACCACTCGGCTCCCTGTCACTGGCAAGCTTGCAGAGGGTGCACTCAAATTTCTTAAAATTCCACTTCAACAAACTAAGCAGGCTGCAACCCTTAACTTTTTGAGAATCAGACACGGCCAGTTATACCTGTTCTTCCCTATATACTTCCCAATTTACACAGGTAATTCTTCTATGTTCTAGGCACGCGACTACAGGAACAGTCACACTACTAACAAGTAGGCTGCCTCACCTCTCTGCTCCCTGCATATATTCTTTTGATTTGACTTTTAGAGGGACAAGCTAACATACGTGGGTAGTACGTCTGAACCATCTACGGAACCAGAAGTAACAGAACCTAAGAGCTATGTAATAAAAACTCACTGAACTTCAATGTACTAAAGAAACAAAGCAGCAATTACCTCTGAGAGTGATGCATCAACCTTGGAAGGCACTTTCAGATCCAGCCATGGCTGATAGTTTTCCAGCAGCAAAGTAGGCCTGTAGGAGAGGGTGGAAAAGTAGATGTAACAATATTTAATTTAAAGTTTCCTGCTACTATGTGCCAAACGTAAGAAGTACTAAGCTTACCAGTGCTACAAATTTAATTTACCTGTGCCTCTTGCATTTGACCTTGCCACATACAGCACAACTGTGACCATGAGGAAACAGCTCCGGCAGTTCTAACTGCTAAGAGAAGACATTTGGACAAGTTTACCTTCTTCAAAATGATGACTCTCCTCATATATTGACACATTTGCAAATTTCCTATTAGAGCACACAGTTACAGAGAACTGAACAGCACAAAGACAAAGCTGTTCTCCCAGCAGGAAAACAAGGTAACAAGGCATGGTATGAGAAACAACTGAAGCAACCAGAGAAATTGCTTCCATTCAAACAGAGTTTGAAAAGATAGATACCCTTTCACATCTCCAGTCATCTTTCCATGCATCAGCTGGTCTAATAACAGACCAGCTGGTTTCTCTACAAAACTTGCTTCACTCATAGACACAAAGTATTATAGTCGTAATGTTTTTTGTTCTACAAAGTTCTACGTTAAACCATTTTAAGTGAGAAAACAGCAGTTTCCTTGGGGAATTTTTTCTCCAAACTGCAGTACCACTTCAAGGAGTTTGACTGCAGTCAGCAAAGAAGGCTTAGCACTGGCTTGACAAACAAAGAACATCTTCAGAAAAGAAAAAGGCTCAATAAAGGACACTACAAGTATGCAATTTCTCAACTACTTGCTACTCGGATGCCGAAAGCGAGCAATTACGCAAAGCAGAAAACAACATCCACAAACCCTCCCAACAAGGGCCTTTACAGCCAGACACAGGTTTGATGTGACGAATCCAAAGCCTTAACCAGTGTGTATCTGCAACCAATCGCCTACCAGTCAGCAGATACGAGCTGTACAGACGCACAGTGTCCCTGAAGGGAGCTAGAATTACACGAGAATCCCTGCCCCATATAAACTCTTACCGATTTTAGAGCAAACACAGCATCAATACGTGTATTTACCTTGGGTTTATATTTGATGGTAAAGAGAATGTTGGGCAAGAGGGAATCCGGTCCCAGCGAACAGTAGAAGGTGACAACACCGGCCACAAACGACCAGAAGATCATTAAAACGTGAAGGTACCTTAGAAGTAAACAGGAAGGAAACATCACTGTCAGACAAGGTAGCAGTGCCACACCGGGCCGGGCCGGGAGGGCGACCGGGCCCCGGGGGCCGGGCCCCCCGCCCCCAACAGCCCTCCCGGCCTGGCCCGGCCCCCCGCCCCCAACAGCCCTCCTGGTCGGGCCCGGTTACCGGTTGAGGAGGAGGGTGGCGGCGCCCAGCCCCAGGAGAAGGCAGCAGAAGAGCGGGTACTGCCGGCAGGTCTCCCGCAGCGCCTCGGCGCCCCTCGCCCGCTGCCGCAGCCACTGCCCGGCCGCCCGCAGCC
>VZTU01034992.1:338795-356295 GCA_013400835.1 Zapornia atra
AGGGCCAGCGGCCGCCGCCATGTTGTTGGAGGGGGCAGCCCGACGTGGCGGCGGCGGTGGGAGGGGGGGGAGGTGCTCCGGCTCTGCGGGACGACAGCGCGGTGTGGCCAGCGGGCCGGGCGCTCTCGCCCTTCCTTCCGTTCCTACCTACCCCGGCGCCCCAGTTCGGGGGAGGCGGGCATCGCGCTCCGCCCGTATCGGCAGGGCCGGGCCGAACGGGGCGTGGGCGAGCGAGCGGCCCTGACCCGCGGCGAACCTCAGCCTCGCTGAAAGCCGGAGTGCCCGAAGGGCCCCCGCGGGAGCCTCAGCCATGCTGCGGGGAGGGGCCGGGAAGAGCCCGGCTCCTGCCGGCCCCGCCGCAGCGTCCCGGGGCGTGGGCCATCGTCGCCGGGGGAAAGCGGCAGGAAGGCCGGGCGCAGCTGGCGCTTCTCCGAGGGGAGAGCGGAATTGGAGCAAGAGCTCCCCAGCCGGGTGGGACATGGACCTGAGGGAAGCGCCGGGAGGGACCCTCCCAGCAGCTCTCCGGTGACGCGCTCGGGTGGTATTTCGAGCTCTGCTGTGTAACATACTGTGCTAAGCCCTGCAAATAGCAGCTCTCTGATGACAGAAAGCTCGCCTAGTTATAAATACTTCGGCTCTGGACAACAGGGGCTCCCAGCGCCGTGCAGCCAGAACCTGCTACATCAGATTAAACGCTCTATATTTAGACAATGACCGAACTAAGTGGTTTAGCGACTGGAACACTAAAACTGTATAAACACCTCTCAAAACTTAGTAATCGCTTGTAAAAAGGAACAGGGTAGGACATGCAACAGACCCCTCCCAAACCCCAGTAAGTACACAAGGTTAAGACATTGCAGATACACTAATTCTGTTACGTGGTTTATTGCTAGAGCGAGCGAGCAATTCAAAGCCAACTTCACACAAGTAACTGCTTTGAGGTGCAGGGTAAGTCACCAGCTTTCAAACTGCTTGAATGCTTTCAGCCACCCTCTAGCTATTCCACCTTACGAAGCTCAAACTTTCATCAGCATGATACTGCTGGTTATGGGAAGGTTAATTCAACAGACCAAATAAAAATGCTTAAACAACTACTCCTGGGAAACATTACTAAGAGAGAGGCTTCCAAGTTGCAAACATGGAAGAGACCTGCTCAAAGAGAAGTGCCTGCTTTCATTTTTGAGTTGGTGCTGTTGCCTTTTCTATGCATTTGGACTAGCCCCGTACAGGCATATTTGGGTGAAGGGTAGATGAGTGGATATCCTTACAAATCTCCAGTGAAAAAAATCTCACCACTGTTAAGGAATAGTATTTGGAAGGTGAGGTGATACCTAGAAATCAAAAGCTGATTTCAGAGTCTCTTCTGATTTCAGATGTTTTGTCGTTTTATGCAACACGTCCCCTTGACCCCTAGAGCAGGTGAAATGCTGCAGTTTGACTTCAGTATGTTGACCTTTCTCAGAAAGCTTGGCAAAAGCCCAGGGTCAGCTTGAATTTCTTTAGGAGCATCTGCACAATATTATTTCATGTCAGTCCACACGTTTTCTATTAGGAGAAAAAAACAACAAATAAAGTGCATACACACTGCAACTCTCCCCACAGTCTATTCAGAGGAAATTAACTTCCCTCAGAAGTAGGGGGCTTTTTTGCTACTGGCTTACTTAATCCTCAGCTTTACTCCTTATGATTTTAGTCCTTTATTTTGCAATGTTTCTAATAAGGAATAGCTTTTTAACACAGCATCACACGTCTGTAACTCAGGAAGCAGCCTGCCCAGCAAACCAGCCATGTGTTTGGTGTTCTCTGGGTAAAGTTTCTTCCCTGTTCAGAGCTACTTAGTGTAAAATGGCCACGTGCACGTGTGGCACTAGTTGTACCTCATCATCTGAGGAGCTGCACGATTCCCTTCAATTCACAGACATTACATCTGCAGGGCAGACACTACAACTACTGGCTTTACCCCATCCTGCTCTGCTAGAGACAGCAGTGTTGGCAGTGCCCAGCACCCTCTGTAACCCTGACCCCTATGAACTACTTGGATTGTTCTGCTACATGGGAAAATACAGCTGGGGTTTGTTTAACAACAAAATGAAGTGTGGAAGAGCAAGAGTGAAATCCCAACAATACCATGCTTTTCAGAAGTCTGTTGATTTTATGTGAGAAATAAGAACTGTCCATTCACAGAGGTTCTTGGGCAGATTCTCTGGTTAACTGGACAACTGAAGGGGAAAACAGGTACTTGGAGAGGGGCTGTGAAGCAACGTGGTCAGGACTAGGTTATTCTAGAAAGCTAGATTTTATTTTAGTGTTGAAAACACAAAAGGATCTTTCACTGATCGTACAAGTTGTCTTATGGAGTCAGTTCTCAATAGCAACAGAGGACTGTGTATTCTAGCTTTCAAGAAATAAATTACGTTGAAAATCTGTACCAATGTATGAAACTAACTTGCTGATATTCTGTTTACAGAAATGCCTGTTTTCTAGCTTAAAAAAAACCCTTGTTTTAATAAACCAGCGAACTATAATGTAGACATTCTCACCAGCTGACTGCATTTTATTTACTCTGCAAACTGCTTTTGCTCACCAGGCAGTCTAAGATACCTCATTTTCAAAGCATTACATATTTCTCTTTCTGTAAGATGCAGTTATCCAGGCTAACTTACATAATGTAATCCCTCATATTTACCCAATGAGGAATTAATTTTCCTTCATAAATTATTTCCCAGAATGCCCTGATCATTTTTGTGGGCCCTTTCCAGAAGTTTAAAAAAAAGTCTTCACATTACATTAGCAGAAAACTTTAGAGAAAGTTCATTTTAAGTATTTAGGAAATAGCTAAGCTTAAATAAAAAAAACTGGTTGGTGACTTAGATCCCAATAAAAGTAAGCTGTAGTTGGCACTTTAAAGTTGACCTCCAAGTTCAAAACCTAAAGGATATCCATCACCAGTTACTGGTTTCCATCTGTGAGTTCAGATAATTTGGGTCCATGCAAAAACCACAAGGTAAAAATAAAATAATTCGACATTTAGGTGCTTCTTGGCCTTTCTGTACTGAAGGAACCCTTGGGGAGAGTAGAGGTGGGCTATTCAGTGAGCATTCCTGGCTCCACTTAGGTAGCATGGTAATTATGAGCACTTGGTAAAAAGAAGTAGCTTTACTGTTAGAAATACCACCACAGTCATTTGTCTGTTAATGAGTTTAATATAATCTAACGGCCAGATTTATGGCATTTGGGAGTCAGCTCCCTGCACCTCCCATGCAGACCGGTGCTGGTCGGCTGTACAGGAATGTGAGCTGCCAGGGGGGCCGCCAGAGGTTCTTAAATTTGCTTCCTGGACAGCCAGGTTGGCCCTCTGTACTATTTAGATTAAAGCAAACTGGATGAGGAAATGATAACCCAGGGTGAAAAGTGCCTGCTGGAGATAGGGACAGGAGCATTGTCATCCAAGATAATATGCCACACAAGCTGGCTTCTTGAAGGATGGGGGAGGTCAGCTGCTCCAGAAAAGGAAGGAGCAGAACAGCAGGCAAAGGGGAGAAATTGGGTGGCACAGCTCTCCAAAGATTGGCTTAGATTGGGAACTAGGAAAAATTTCTTCACCAAAAGGGTTCCAACCACTGGAACCGGCTGCCCAGGGAAGTGGTTGTCACCATCCCTTGGAGGTATTTGAAAGATGTTTAGCTGTGGTGCTCAGGGAAATGGGTTAGTGCTTGGACTTGGCAGCGCTGGGTATTACAGAATCATTGTAAAAGCTAACTGGTCTCCACAATTTCAGGTAACTGGATTCAACTGACGTCACACAGACTGAAAAACTTTGTTTAGAATGAGCTTCAGTAGGCGCCTGCAGTTGAACCGGTGGAGCCGAGGGGTTTCAATTGCAGCAGGCCACCCAAAACCCATCATTATAGTTTAACTAGAAGACCTGAAAATACCTACACCAGGCTGTGTTCAGGACTGAAACCATGAAGTCACCGACTGGCACGAAGCAGAATAAAGACTTGCATAGCAAAAAAGTCAGAGAAACTGTTCTGGTAAGGAAATTCATGTAAAAGAGCCTGGGGCAAGTTAGTCAAGTTTCCCAGAGGGTCAGTTTAGCGTGTCACAGAATCATAGAATGGTCTGGGTTGGAAGGGACCCCAAGGATCATAGAGCTCCAACCCCCCTGCCACAGGCAGGGCCACCAACCTCCGGGCCTGGAGCTACACAAGGTTGCCCAGGGCCCCATCCAACCTGACCTTGAACACTTCCAGGGACGGGGCATCCACCAGCTCTCTGGGCAGCCTGTTCCAGCACCTCACCACTCTCTGTAAAAAACTTCCCCCTAATACCTAATCTAAACCTTCCTTCCTTTAGTTTTAATCTGTTCCCCCTTGTCCTGCCATTATCTATCCTTTTAAAAAGTTGAATCACTTCCTGCTTATAAGCTCCCTTCAGGTACTGGAAGGCTGCAATGAGGTCCCCCCGCAGCCTTCTCTTCTCCAGGCTGAACAAGCCCAGCTCCCTCAGCCTTTCTTTGTAGGGCAGGTGCTCCAGCTCTCTAACCATCCTTGTGGCCCTCCTCTGAACCCTCTCCAACAGTTCCACATCTTTCTTGTATTGGGGGCCCCAGATCTGGATACAGTACTCCAGATGGGGCCTCACGAAGGCAGAGTAGAGAGGGACAATCACCTCGCTGTGTCCAGCAATGATGGGCAAGCTAGAACAGAGTCTGAGGAACACTGAGCATGTTTGAATTTCACTGGGACAGGCAAGGTCCATTTGGGACATGGACCATTGGGAATAAGGGCAGGAAAAAAGTCAAGAGGCAGTTTTGTCTTGAGGAACATGTAACTCTTCCAAGAAGAAAGTCAAAAGGGTCAGAGCAACGCCAATCTACATACAGAGAGGTTTCCTTCAAATTGTTTGACTGAAAAGGCTCTTTCTGAATACGTTCTTTTACAGACCAGATAATAGAGAAAGTTTACACTGAAGATTAAAAGAATTTGTCCTGTTCTAAACTACAATTTATGGGACATCACAGGAAAAACGTATGGAGCAGGAAGTTGCAAGGTGGGTGTAGAAGATGACTACAGACAATAAGAAAGAGGCCTGCAAAATTAAAAGCAAAAAAAAAAAATCCCAAACAACAACAAAACCCCCCACCCCAAACACTACAGCAAAACCCACCACTAAGGAAGCTGCTTAGAGAGGCAGGAGATACTGGAAAAATGTTTACTTTTCAGTAAAAAGTAAACATCTTCCTGTAAAACTTTACAGGAGATACTGGAAAAATGTTTAAGGAAATTATTATTAGGTTTAGGGCAACATTTGACAAAGGTATAGTTGGTCTATGGAAATTTTCTATTGGCTCACCTGAAGGACAGATAAGCTCTCTGGATATGGACTGTAGAGTTTTAAGTGAGGTAGATTAATCAGGATGTGCAGGAGGAAGATCCAGAAAACATAATTCCTTCCAAAAACCTAAGCTGATCAGGGAGTAAGGGAAGGGAGAGGGGAAGGTAGCTGGATGTCAAGAATTTTTAAGAAGTTTGTGGAAGAAATTTTCTGTACCAATACAGTTACAATAGTGTCATCGCACACACGTAAGAAACGAAGCTGTTTACTTACAATGGAGAAAAGCCTTGCCCTGGATACACACTTGATGAAAATAGCTATGAAAATAGCTATGTGGGGTCCTGAAGGGAATTTCCACTGGTCAACTTTGAGGTCAGTGGGGAAAATTTTCAAGAAGGGAGTTTGAGGAGGAACTTGAGCCATGTTTCTTCGATTCAAGCGTGAAGAAAGTCATTGTGAGATTACTTCTGTTAAAACACTGCAAAGCGCTATGCCTCACAGCTATGAGGAGACCTGGAGGATTTAAAGCTAGTCTGAAGTTTTTCATCACAGATACTTGATGGATTCATAGAACAGCAAAGGGTCACCCTCAGGTGAGCATCCTGTTTGTCACAACAGCCATCAAGGAAAACATACCCAGGAAAAAGCTCTAAAATCCTAGCAAGAATACCAAGTCTTTCCTGGAGGATTATTTTTACTGATTTGCAATCCTGAGGATATCCTGAGAAAAAAATCATGCAGGAAGGAGTGCCACCACTTATTTATGCTTGTGTGAGTGAAGGCAAAACTCTCCAAACATTGACGAGTGTCATCTAGTACTTTATACAAAGATACGGTGAAAAATCATTCCCTACTCCACACAGTTACTGCTTATCACTTTATCAAAATACTCTGTCCACTTGAGCAAACGGTCTTTTCCAAAATGAAGATTCCTGCTCTGGGGGGCTGTTCACTTGACAGCATTTTTGTACCTTTTGTTATCTCTGCTACCCTCCGTATTCTTTATCGATTTTATTATCTCCTCTGTTTTCTAGTGCTGGAGTAGGGAGAGGCTGCAGTGGGGGGATAGCTCAGTTAAACTAAACAGCATTCCAAATTATTTTTATTAGTACTCCCTTAAATTGTTCCTCCCCCCCGCCCCCCACTTTAGCATGCTTTAACATTTTTAACCTATGAAGATTCATCTCCCCTCCCCCAACTTGGACATAACTAGTTTTTGATAATTTGTCTTCACTTACCAAGTTCTAATCGACAATTGTCGAAAGTGGGGAAAAGCCTAACTATAACTGAAGGTTGCTCTTCAAGGCAGCTTGTGTCAGAGAAAGCTTGCTACCAATACTGACACGTCCACTGTATCTGCCAGCAATGATCATGCATACCCAGCTGTAGTGATGCAATTTGGGGGGGGACTTTTTTTGGTGACTGGTAAGCTGGTATCCCCTCAAGGCTGTTGCTTTAGCTTCTGTGGATACAGCAGTAAATGCCTTGAGTGCTTTTGCCAGGTCAGAATTCCAGAGAGCTATTTTTAGCTTGAGCAACGAGTTTCTTGGACAACGTTAAGTATGTAAAAGCAGTATAGGGTGAGGAGTTAAGCAGCAGTAATTATCACCCTCAAAAAGTTATTTCTGCTTCAGTAAGTCTTTCATGAAACACTTCACTGGAATTGTTACAGAGCCAGTTGTATAACCAGGATATTGCTTTGCTTACCATTTGTTGGCCCAGGATATATGCAATTAACATGACGCTTTCCTCTATTTAAATGATGTGCAGCAAAACCCGAGGTGTTTTCAGAATGGTTAAGAGAAAATAAAAAGCAATAGGACATAAATGTCTGGCAATATGGGACTACATGACAAAAGCAAAACCACCAGAACCTGATTAATGCTGACAGGCAGAACACACAAGCTGACAGTACAAGAGTGCCTGAATAGGGCTGTTCTTCCTCAAACACAAGGATGAGTTTTGAGGCTTTCTGAAAAACTTTTTGAAGCACATGGGCAGCTTGCTTGTATCACTTATTTGTGGTAAGGCTCCACTACAAGAGGAATAGGGCAATTTTAACAAGAGGATTCAGTAAGCAAGGCTCAAGGAGCTCTGCAAGGCCAGGCTTCTTTATGGCTCATAGCTGATCAACTCTATCTGTATCAGACAGCCGCCCAAGTTCCTGAAGATATGCCAAACCATTTTTCCCCATAAAAAATGCTAGCATTCTTCATAGAAAACCAGTGTTTTATTATTTCACCCCTAGCACTGGCATTAATGCTTCTGTAGAAGCAGATGCTCTTTCCAAGGGTCTATCAGCAGATGTACCTTGGCAGGAAAGCAAGCCATGGTCTGTTTTCCACAGCAGAGAAGTTACTTGCAATTCCTCCAGATGTTCTGCAAATGCAGCTCCTTGTTATGGTGTATGTTTCCCACTTGCATGGTGGTTTGGGAAAGGGACAATTGGGAAATGGAAAAAGGAGGACAATTTGGAAGGCTGATTTCTGTGAAAGCCCATTACCTAAAGTTTTGCTTTGCATTTTCTGATTTAGGTAACATTGTAGCTAAGAAAAGCATTGGAGCTAGTAAAGTCTGGGATTGTACCGGGGACTATTATTAACACTCAATATTCTAAAGCTTCCTAAATTAGTTTCTGGTTTGTGGCTAAAGAACCTGGCTACTGTGTAGGCTACCTGGCTTATCTTTGTTGTCCTACAGAAGTACAAAAGTAGTAGTTTAAAAAACTAGGCATGATGGTTTTCCTCTTTAGCAGATACAAAGTATAGATTAATAAAAGGACATTTTAATATGAAAATCAGCTTGCCATCATGGCACAAAGCTGTGCCAGGGCAGGTTCAGATTAGATGTTAGGAAAAAATTTTTCACTGCGAGTTGTCAGGGCCTGGAACAGGCTGCCCAGGGAGGGGGCTGAGTCACCATCCCTGGATGTGTTTAAAAAAAATGGTACATGAGGTACTTAGGGATATGGTTTAGCATACGACAGGAACAGTTGGACTCAATCTTAAAGGTCTTTTCCAACCTTGTGATTCTGTCATGTCTCATCTCAAACTAAGGAATAACATTTTCTTCCCCTTAAGCAGCTGCAAGTTCTCCAGTCTAATTCAGTTTGGGGTGCTCTCTGTAGGTCCAGTTTGTAGTATTTTTCCTCCCTCAGGAGTTACAAGCGAAGACTGAAGTCTTTGGGATTTCAAAAGATGCTTGTAAGCTCCTAAGACCACACACAGAACTGGGAGGCCTCAGACAGACCTTAGGGTGAGGACAGTGCAATTCAGATGCAAGAGGGAAGATTTCTCCCCCTTTCCCGCCTTGGGAAAGTAGATTTTGCTTCAGAAGATATCAAAATGGAGAAAGGATTCATTAGTATCACCCAGGTTCCCAGCAGCCCAAGTATGATTCCCAAAACCATTATTTATCTAGGACAAATTCTCCACTGATCACAGTTCAGCTTGGATATGGTGAACTGTTGTACATCAAGTACTAACCTATCACCATACTGTGGTGTACTGTCTACATCCAGTGTTTCTGGATTACAGTATGGTCAAGAAACTTGGAATACCAGTCAGTCTTGATTCTGAAAAGCCCGTGTACTTGGTGTTCTCCTGGACCACAATGGTGTGCTCCCCTCTCTCTCTGAGTTTTCCCCTTCAGGAGTGCATTAGGTCTGGAGGAGAAGTCAAGCCACCTACATAGTAACAACCCTCTCTTCTTCCCTTCAGCCCAAGGGCAACATTTAAAAGCCAGGAAAAGAAAGGAGCAGCACTGAAGGTGGGGGTTATCTGGCAGAGCGGTTTTGGCAGTCAGGAGACATGGAGTCAGTGCATTTAGTCCAAGGCATCTTGGTTCAGAGCTGCTCACCCGAGTTTCACAAAGAACTCAGCACATGCACCAATCTCAACAGGATGCTAACTTCCCATTACTTCTATAGTCAGGAGTCTTCAGAGATGCCGCTCACCTGTGGAGTGACAGCTTTTCCCCACTGAAAGCTGTCTGTCAAAACAAATGCTGTTCCATATCCTGAGCGGTGATGTACAAAATACAAAGCTTTTCCTATACCCGATTCCCTTTAGCTCAGTAAGGAGACACCATCCTGGCAAACTAATACTTGGCAAGTGCATTCTACATTGCCACGCTACTCCTTCAGCCTTCTTCCACCACCTGACCCGATACAGAATTTTACAAGAATAAAGTTCCCTTTGCTCACTGAGGAAGTGAATTTTCTCATCTTAAGAAACATCAGTTCTAGCCAAGACTTGGGGAAACCAAACATCTTCAGAGAAAGTTTAACAGCCTTCACTCTGGCTTTTCCTTCTCCTGAGGTTTGCTTCCAAGCACACAATAAGCACCTTCATCTCTGAGCCCATGAAGACCACCTCCAGTATCGAATTCACCTAATTTGGGCTATCTGCACCGCCAGATCTTTTAACAAAAAGTCCTGGCCTGGTCCCCAGAAACAATAGCCACTTATCTCTCTGAGGATGCTGATCATGTATGGCACACTTTTCCAGAAGAAACACAACTCTACTTGGCTGCTCTATCTGGGAGCTCTTTAGGCCCATCCCAAATTCTGAGATCTGCAAAGGGACTGCTGAGTCAGCGCTGACTCACCCCAGCTTCACAAGCAGAACACCTGTTTTCACTGTCCCCTTCGTTCAAATCAAGACTTCACAAGTTTTGCTGTCAACACTGCATTCCCTCAAGCATCACTCTTATCAGGAGGCACCACCCAGGCCCTATTAAAAGCAGTTTTTCTCATTACCCCACTTTCATCTACCCCTTAAGGGATGACCAAGGGCAGCAAGTGGCCAGTGTTATTCCACTAAGAAGAGATGGAAGAAGTCCTCACCGACACTGGAAAGAAAGGTCCATCTACGGAACACGTGCATCTGATATTAGAGACCAGCTCTTGGCTCCCTGGGGCCGAGACTTTTACTTCATCACAAACAGGAGGAGGTTAGTGAACAGCAGCTCTAAGGTAACACTCACCTCTCAAGAAACAGCAGCATTAGGCATCGGATCAGGGTTTTTTTCAGCACGTTTGTGTTTGCTGTGCTCAAAACCTCCTCCCTTACAAAGATACTTCCAGACAAGCTATTTTCTTCTGAAGCTTCTACCAGGACAAAGCACCCCTGAGGATAGCGGCAGGAAGGACAGGTTCTTACCTTCTGACACGTAATCCAAGGACCATGTGTCTGCTTGCAACCTGACGTTTGAACCTGGGCAAGATCCACCTGACATTCCCTTGGCATCATGCTGTGGCTGCTAGATGGCGCCTGGCTTAGTGTACCTACCTTTCACAGGAAAAGGACACACTGGTTAATGACAGCAAAGACCCTACAAAGCTGTAGCACAGCTATATGAACTTGTTCTACCTTGCGGTTTGCCAGGTGGTTTCCCAGGCTATTTTGCCTTTAACCCCAGACTACAAACTTGCCAGCTGTGTAGTTCAGGAACATTCAATGGTTGTCTGGCACCCACAGGTAGACAGTTTCTTTTCTCAACTGTTCCATAGCCTTATGTTTTCTCACAGAGCAAACAAGAACATGGTTTGGTAAGACAGGAGCTTTCCCAAGCAGGGAGTGTTTGTGATTCTGTCACTCCTAAGTCATTCTTTTAAATACAAGACAAACCTACTCCTTTGTAGTCCTCTGAGGCACTTCCCTAGCTGTCATCACTGCTTTAGAAAACAACAAAGGTATTTACAGAAGACCTGTAAGTTTTTCTTGTCACAGGGTCGGGTTTTGCCTTTGAGATGTTTGAGTCAAGACACGCCTGTTCTTTTAAACTGAACATTAAATACAATTTGAGTTTGCAAAACCTGAGATCTCTCTACACTTTAATGTATCATTGAAGGACAGAAATTCCAAGATTATCACATTCCTCTCGCCTTCCCCACTGCTACAAATTCAACACCTGTCACCCATTTAACCTTGCACAAGCGTTACATGTTCAAGTCCCTTCCTTCTGGAGATGGGTGGGGTGCTGTATTGGTTTTTTCCCCCAATATACACATTTTTACTAGACACAGAGATTCTAGAATAAACTGAGTATCTGTTTAAGAGCAGAGCATTTCTTCACCAAGTCAAAAAAACCCCACCTGAATTCTGAAACGTAAGCCCTGATTACTGGGCTCTAACCATACCCAGCCATCTGATCTTGTAAAACCGGACTTGCAACGTGAACGAACCCTTGTATCTTTAAATTACATCTAGAACTTGAACCTTACTTGTTTTCATTTTCATGTAAGTAGAAAAAAATTGCTTCAGAAACATGCTTCATCTGAAACATGCTTAAAACACATTATGCACAACTGTATCTTTTCTTGCAGACTACAAAACAGGACCAGATCAGCAGCTGTGCTGCAGTTACTACCTTAGCTGTCCTTTACTAACTCCACAGCAGAACTAGGTAAGCACTTCAGCATACGTTAATAACCAATAATCTGCTTTAGCACAGCCCACAATCGAAGGCAGTTTGCACCAACTATGCCGAGATGTAACCACCACCTCACTGATCTCCATGCCTTTTGCACCCACGTGGCGAGCACACCACAGCAGCACACCCTGAAACACACTGCAAACTGTGAGGCTTCACTTTTCAAAAGCTTCATCATCAGCAATGCTTTTTTGCCATTAATCCTTGCACTCCTCAACAAAAACAGTACTATCACACAGAAGACAATGAACTGTCCAAGCTTAAAAGCTATTAAACCCACACAACTCTGTACTTCCTATCAGAAATCTTAACAGATTTCAACAGTTAACCCAAGAAAAGACAGACTTCCTCAAAGCAGCAACTATTTGGTCTCAAACTTACTGATCAGTTCATGCCATGCAAATACTGAGATTGTTTTCTTGGACAGAAACGTAATCAACTGCATGGCTCAGAACAGCAAACTAAACGCTTTATTTTTCAATTAGCATACCTTTAAAAAAAAGGTGCTAACTATTACACCATTCCCACTGTAGTATCACATCTACAGAAACCCAAGCGGCAAACAACACACACACAAAAGGAATTTACTTTAAATCCAATGGATTTAAAACCTTCCAGATCCTTCTTAACAGGAAGATCGATCTCATGAGAGTCAACCCCGCAATGGGAATTTTTTTTTCAAAAAATTTTCTGAGGGGTTGCATTAGGTCTATGAAAACACAGTGGAATAAAGCAGCAGAGATTGCTCAACTACATGAATCACTGCTAAAGCTTAAAGCCACCTAGAGCTTGTGGTACCTTCAGGACTCACAGTGAGTAAAGTTACATCACTATCATCTCCCCCCCTTACATTTGTTTCCCATTACAATGAAACCTGCAGCATTATTTCTTCATCTGCAAATTCTGACAGATTTTAACATGCCATGGTTTTCTTCAAAGCAGCTTGTAAGCATCCCACTTACTCAAAGGCAAGTGCAATCTAATCTACTTTTGTCAAAGTGTAGGTGGTATGAATAAAGGACAGTTTCACTAGACTAGTTCAAGTCAAAGTTACACACTGGTCACTTCTCAGTGACAGTGACTGTCACTGGAGGTTTGTCTTCTGCTACAAACAGCAATTTCAGCACACATACAGTATTAAAAAAATTCTGTTTAGAACTGTGGGTTGGGAACAGGTTAGCTTCTTAGAACTGCATGCACTCAAGGAAGGCTTGCTTCATCTCACTAGCCAAAGGAAGCCTCTGACCACAACATGAAACAGGAACAGGCCTTTAAGAGCCACATCAGCTTTTCCAGACGTGGGGACTAAGTGTTTTTTATCTGTCAGCTCAAATGCTGCAATATTAAAGAATAAAGTCACCTTCCGATTGTGATCCATCTGCATTATGAAAAGATTAACAGCCATTCATTTTAAGCTACTTCTCACCCATGCTTTGTAATACAGAGCTGCATTCTTAAGCTTCCTGGACCGGAAGCTTAAGAAAAGCCCCAATATACTAATGGGATATCTAGAATATTTTTGTTGAATTCTCAGAGAGGAAGCTTTTTAATCCCAAATTAGCTACGTTCAGTACAGTTTTTAAATAAACACATTAGCGACAGAATTAGATTACATTCTTCATCCCACTAAAGAGGGAGGGAAAAAAAAAAGGTATATCTGAAAACCTTTACTTTAGATGGCAGAACAATACTGGAAACGCACCACACGCAAACAGAACTCTGGACCCCTTCTATTCAATTCCCAGCTTTGAACAACTGGACTGTGCTCTCTGAAAATCTTTTAAACTATTATGACTGCTGACCCATCACTTTAAAAAATACATACTGAACTATGAAGCACATTAAACAGGATTAACATTACACTCAACATTCACTTAGCATCGAACCAGACACACTACAATTGAAGAGTTAAAACTTCACAACCTCCCTAATAACTGCAGGTAATGAGTCGAACCTTTCACTGAAGTTGGATTTTAGGTTCTGCAAGTCATTAAAGTACTAGAATGTCTCGTTACTTACCATTATCTTCTGTGCAGTCAAATGGCATAGGCTAGTCTACCGGCTGCGTTGCACAACTAAGAATGCATTTCATAAATTCCTTAGTGCAAAGAAAATAAGTGGTAAGATTCAACGTCTCTTCTACATGTTAGTGACCACAACAAGTAGAACTGTATTGTCACACTACCTGCACAAGCAGACATAGCGCGCCGTCACCATTCATCCGCAGAATGTTACCAAGCTCATACTAAACAGAATCCAGACTTTTGACACTGCAAGTTTTATGTTAATGGCTGGCAGCAAGTAACTGTGGGCTTAGCCACTGTTTCATGAACATGCAGGAATGAAACAACTCTTGGAAACTGAAGAGTATCTTGTGATTCAAACTTTAAATATTAAGGCCATAATTACCTATTACCTACATAATACTGTTGCAGATGCTTTTTCTTTGTTTCTAAAAAAAGCATTTACCAGGTAATCTGGAAGTATGACCATCCAGAGCAGCCTTCCTGAAGACAGTTTTTAATAATCAGCGTAACCCAGTGTTTCCAGATGAGCTCAGCTTCAGCTGTGCAACATCCACTTGAGAGCTGGCCATTTAAGAACATGTATGTTTGTGGAAAAAAACTAGCAACCAGTTATATACTGGCAAGAAAAAGGCATCATTACATGAGGCAATCACCCCTCTCTTCAAATTCCAAGTAAACAAGCTAGTCCTAGTGGCACTTCTCAACAAGGCAAAGAAGCACCAGAGAAAAGTCACTCTCTCATCCTGTGGCTTTTGCAACTCCAGTAAGTACAAACAAACACTTGAAAAGTATTGACCAAAGGACTATGTTAAGAACAGTCTCCCAGGAAAAAGTTAACCTTCAGTGCTTCTAGGCAGCTTTGTGTTTGCTTGCATTAGGTGGTCGTAATGTAACAATTTATTCCTTCACACCCCCACCATTGCCCTTATTAGGGCTCTCAGAATCTTCAGCTCCACTTCCTCTGGTTGCCACATAACCACTTCTATCTGACAGAGGAAGCAACAAGGTACAATCCGCTGTTTCCTCTGCCCAACTAATGCAACTGGCTATTCCCAGCCAAGAGAGGTCACGTGCTGGCGCTGGAGTCAGTTCAGCAAGGCACTCCACAGAGACAGGCTGGCGTCCATCACAGCCAGTCACAGGAGTTGAGATTTGCGAGCCTCAGGCCATGAGCACAACTCAAGCTCCAAGTTCTACACATTTCGATTCTCCGAATGCTACCTTGTCAAGTTTATTGCCTCACTGCCTACTTCCAAAATTCACTATTCAATTTTAAACAATTAAGGTTACCTGCCAAGTTTTTTCACTTATACAACCCAGGGCTAGGTGGCTTAATTTTGTGGAATGTATCCATTTTAACACAGTATTTTCAGAAAATGTTATGTATGTTTATCAGTGTTGCCTTTCAGGTTTATTTCTTTAAAAAAAAAGTCTCCCCTCACTGACATATGGAAACATTATTTTGTTTTGCTAGGTTGAACTGAAAAGTTAAGCTTCTGAAGAATTATCAAAGTCACAAGGGAAAAATGTTGCAGCCATACATAAAATTTCTATCCTGAAATACTAAGGTGGGAATCCTACCTTCAGGAGAGGCCAGTTTTATTTTAGTCTATTCATACCCCTCATCCTCAACAACAGAATTAGGATTCCTGATTTTAGACTTTAAGGCAGTATTCAAGTAAGAGCTGCAAAACACAGAAATTCAGAAACTGGTTTTAGCATCTACAGTAACAGCTTTCCTCCTAACAAATAGCCTCTTTAGAAACTAAAAAAAAAAACAAAACCCCAACAGCCAACCCAAAAAACACCCAAAAAACCCACAAAAAAAAGCCTAAAAAACCCACTGAAACAAATAAAAAACCCCCACTAAAACAACCCCCTAAACACCAACCCAAAAATCCCCACAAACACCCCTCCCCCCAAAAGGAGTTACATTTCCTATATGAAGCCCTTCAAACAAAAATGAGTATTAAAACAAGAGCATCATTTAAAAAGCTGTGTATTGGAGTGTTTATAAACCAGAAGTGTTAAGCAGCAGCAGCAGTTTCTGATTTCTTATTAAATTCAACTAGACTTTAAATTTAGGAATGCATTACAAACCAATGTGGAGCTATGCGAGCTTAGACTCAAACCTTTGCAGGTGTTTCAGTAAAGAAAGCCTCCTATGAGAACAGAGGCAGCAGAACACAGTAAGTCAACACTTGCCTTCAACATGCCCAAAAGAACTGTGTGTTCTATGTCCATTTGTCACCAGAGCACCCCACAAGAGATGCATTATTGCTGTAGAACATTTCAAGTTTACCAACACCCAAGTGCAACCAAACTGATGTTGTATATATGCACTTGCCCATTCTCACCAGTATTTCCACTTAATGGATTTTTTTTCTTTACACAAATTTAAAGCTTTGAAAAATCACATTTTTTGATTTTAGTTTTTTCCACAATATTAATCACCACATGCAATTTAGTTTTCTGATAATTTTGCTAAAAAACTGCACCAATATCAGAACAGTGCAAATCATATTTAATTTTAAAAGTTATAATGGCTTGAGTTCATAATTAGAGGGAACACTGTCAAGATCTCGATAGTTTGCTCACTCACCATTGCTCACATTCTGTTAAAAACACACTTTCCTGCCAATTTTGCCGCCTTTTTTTTTTTAAGCAATATTCCCCCATGCTTTTATCAGAGTTGAAATTGAGGATGTGATCCACAATTTCAACACACACATAGTGCCTCAATAGCAATGTTTTTATGCACTTCCATCAACTCTTACGATTCTGTAAATGTATTATTCCCTCCCACCCCAAACACATTTCCAGACTATGAACTAGTCACTAGCACTTGTGATCCCACAAGTGTCTCAAGTTTTCCAGCAATGGAGAGATTTCAAGATTAAGAAATCTGAGGACTTCCCCTCTCCTACAGCCCCCAGAGTTTTCATTTTGTAGCAAGTTCAAAAATCGGTTTCCACATCTTGACAGTGTTCCTTATAAAACCATATGACAGTAAAAGTGCCAGTAGGCATGGCAACCTCTTTGAAAGGAGCATTTACACTCCTTGGCACTGGGAACGCCAGCACCAAGGATTACATTGAAATCCAAAATTGTACTTAAGGCTACAATTAGCAAACCCACTTTCCATAAGCCTAATAATCTATCTCTAGATTTGAAAATTCAGAAGCTAACGCAACTGTATACTTTTATGCTCAAATTTGAGGAAAAAAGTTATTACTTTTCTTTAGCAAGGGCGGTATATGAAACTGTGGTAGCAAACGTCTCTTACGCATTGACTACTCATTTCACCATCACTTACTTTGTCTTAAAAGTTCAAAACTGGCAAGGCACATTTACATATTCCAATGAATACTTGACAATTTTAAATTACACTTCATGTCCCAGCTATCCCAGTAATTGACATACAACATACTAAAATGGTTTATTAAGATAACAAAAAAAAAAAAAATCAATTAATGTGAAACATACAGGCTATTGGCAACCACTATTCTAAAAATATGTAAATACAAGTAAACATACTGAAATGTGTGCGATTCTAAGTTTTTAACCAGAAGATCTCTGTACTAACACACATTTATATTAATGACACATAAAAAAAATAAAAACTTTATTACAAAAATAAGTTACACTCGCCTCCAGCTTACAGTATAAAACAATTTTATTTGCAGGAATGCAAAATGATT
>VZTU01034992.1:361295-379725 GCA_013400835.1 Zapornia atra
AAGCTAGATTCTACGAAAGCACACCTCTAGTCGCTCAACTGCTCTGACAGTCCTGTGACATTGTGTGAACTTTCTAATGAGGTGTCCACGGTCAAGACTTTCACCCCTTCCCTTCAAACTTAGGATGGAGACAACTTACTAATGATCACAACTGTTTTGCCCTTTTACCTACATGTTCAGGTAGGTTTGTTTCCACACGTAAGAGTTTTATGTGGCTAACACAACTCAAACAGATGTGTTAAAGAGCAAAGTAACTTAAAGGTATTAAGAATTCTACTCCTGGGAGCCACATGGCATTTTAAACAGCAAAGGCACGATGTAAAAGTATTTCTTACCAATTAGTCAGTCACTTCCGTGAAAACATGTAAGACACTAACTGTACCAATAATGATCTGTAGTTCTATACAACCTTCCACAAAAAAAATTTAACAGTACAAGATGTCACTCCAAACTGCTCAAATAACTAAGATGCAGACTTAACACCACACAGCTCCTTCTACTCCCTCACCTTTTGGAATCCTAAGAAAATTAAAAGCCCTTTACAGTTCACTAATGAACAGTACATTCAAAATCCAAACATAATCTAACTAGCTGCATTCCTACTGCCTTCACAGTTCAGAAAAAAAAAAAAGGAACAGAGAATTCCCAAATGAAAAAACCAGAAAGAGGAACCGACCAAGTGGCATTATCACACCTCTGACTAGGAGAACAAGAGGGGCAGGCCTACTTCACCTACCTCCACAAAATGAGACCTGTCATGTGCATCTTAATAAAAGGGGAGGGGATGCAGATAACATACAGCGTATTAATATTAGAAACGACACATCCCATAAGACTTACAGCATTATAAATACATGCATGCTATCTATCCAGAAGTAATAAATATGGGTCTCAGATAATCTGCAGAAAACAGCTGGGAGATGGAGGGGGGGCGGAAATCACACAGCATTGTAACTGATCAAGTGCATTTTAAGAAAAATCTTCCTTTACATCACTGGAAACAGGCCATTATTACGTCTTGAATTCCAAGCTATACAGTATAAAACAAGATTTCAATACAAGGGTTTTTTTGGTATTACTCAAATTCAATGAGAAAAGTGCTATCTCCACCCAGATACAACACAACCATGCAGACAACTGCCTGTGTTGAGAGGCATATCGTGCAACTTTCAGCCCCATTTTAGATTTTGATTAAACAAACATGTATTGATGGTGGTCTTGCAAAGATACAGAATCCACAGAAAGAAATTAAGTTCTATCACCAAAAGACTTGAGAAGAACAGAAAAGACAAGCCTGGCATAGGAGAGAGGCAAAAGAAAAAGAAGAAATCCACTTTTTGCAGTAACACCAGATGCCCAAGGTAGAAAAAGAAAAGGGCCAAGAAAGTTCTGAGAACTGTGAGCAGGGCAAACTTAACCAATTCCACGTGTACAGTAGGTCACCATCTGGAGATCTGTATTAATCTGGTAACCTCACTATTCCCTCTTCTTGGATGCTGCACAGCAGCACTAGCACAAGTTATTTTTGGAAAAAAGGTGGGGGAGGGAAGATGGTTAGGAAAGCTACAAGATACCCAAGAAGAAAAACACATTGAGAACATTAAGCAGAACATACTAGCAAACACTGCTTCTCCCCTCACATTCAGCACTTATTAGATCTCCCTTAGTATGAGTTTGTAAGCTTCATGAGATCTCTTTTGCAAGTGATAATGTCAGGATCCTCCTTTCAGTGGGTGTTTTAGTGAACAGGGGAATGGGGGAGGGGGGGATGAGGGGGGCTGTATCAGTACTTCTAAGTCTGCTGGGAGGAGCACATGTTGTAAAATTCAGCCACATAACGTATCAATGCAGAAGTACACGAAAAGCGAGAAGTATGTACGTTTCATGACCTTTAAAAGCATTCCCTCTGGTGCTCTCACACTCAATGAGCAGAGTAAAATCGTTATCTGAATTCTCACCAATACCACTACTAGATGTAAAGTCAAATGCAAACAACTTAAATCAACTCAGTATCTTCAGAGAAGCCAGGAAACCTGAATTCACTACAGCACACCTACTAAAATAGTCAGAAGTTCTAATTCTGTAGGAGTGTACATGTCTTTCGGAAGTAATACAACATATGTGCATGCATTTACACTTACATCTGATTTTTAGCCGCTTGTCTCTGAGCTTTCCGTTCTTTCCTTTTTTGATCTGGTGGCTTAGCAAAAACAATTTCAATGTTTTCTCCCTCTAAATCTTTGCCATTCATTTCTTCCATTGCCTGAAGGAATTAACCAGACTTTAAATATACTTCTAAGCATACCTGATGTTATTAATTTTATTCGATCTTTTTTTAGAGCATGCATTTTAAAATTTGTTACCCAGAGCTAAAATAACAATATAAAGCTAAAAAAAAAATAAATTAAATAATCAGACAGCATATCATGGGTTCCAGAGTTACGCACTTCCTCTTAACTTGACTCTCAAACCCAGGACTGCAAGTATCAGCTTATAAATCTACTCAGAACTGCAAATAGGCTTCAACCTTTGCAAATTGTTTCAGTCAATGAAGTGACACAGCTGTCCTCTGAAAGCACAGATTTTGCAATAAGGGAATAAATTTCTCAAGTCAGCACACACACAAACACTATTAAAACTAGTGATCAGTTTTTATTCCTTTCATTTTACTTACATAAATGTAACTTTCTTTTTAAACCAGAAGCTGAAAGTTAGAATTTAATAATCTAATTCTACCACAAAAAGAAAACCAAAACAAACCACCAAAACTGACCCAAACAAAAACACACACCAAAAAACACCCCCAAAACAACCCAAACAAAAAACCCACCAACACACACACAATTCTCACAAGTCACAGTAATTGCTACAAGAATTCAGGCAGGGAATCCTAAAGATTTCACCAATTTTAGGGACTCTACATGACTAAGCCTTGATGGGATAATATATCCTATGAAAATACTCTTTCCGTGATCTTTCTACGTATCTGCTTTAAGGCATCTGGATGAGTTAGAAAAACATAATCCACTTGTATGCTGCATCCTCCCACAGGAAAAAAAAAAAACCCACCAAAAACTACAGGCAGGAGAGGAATTGCCATTCCCCTTCCTAGCAACAGATGACATGAAAAAAAAAAACCAAAACCACCAGAACTCACTCAGTTAGTAAAATGCAGGAATGACAATTACTCAATTGTCCAGCACCCCTCATCAAAAAGCAAAGGTGCTTATTCCACACCGTAAAAAGGAAGTCACTCTGTTCCTGCATTACCTAAATTTTTTATCAACTGGCCCCAGAGAAACTGCTTTAGATTCTATCAATAATTTGGTAAGAAGAATCATTCAACTTCTGGCACTTCCCTTTCAAATGATAACATTAGACAGTCAGCAGCAGAATTATTTAGGATAGGTGCATCTGAGATCCACTTTTCAAGTTACCAACTACATACATCTTCCTAAGAGACACCCAGAGAGGACAAAGTTATCGGTGAGAATATGTTACTGTTTCTCCAGAGCTTTTCCTCAAATTGAAAGTAGTATACAGCTTCTAAATGTTACATTTAGTCACTACTTACAGAGTTACAGTCCTCTTCACTTACCTTTACAGCACCATCCCGTTCATCAAAATGAATGAAAGCATAGTCTTTCAGCTTCTTCACCCGTTCTAGCTTTCCAAACTGACTGAAGGCTTTTTCTAGTATCTCCTCTGTGACAGTATTGGCAAGATTGCGTACAAACAAAACTTTTACCTGGAGAGAAGAAAAATTAAAAAAAAAAAAAAAGAGAAAGAAGTCCAGAAAAACCCTTAAAAGTATGATAAAATCCCAAAACACAAAATGAAGTTTTGCAAGTCATTACTACTGGCAGTACCGAAAACATCATTAAAATGCTCTTCATAAGACGTATATACACAAATATGCATATTTATATATTCATACAGCATGACTTAGCTCCAAAATTCCCTGACAGAAATATTAAATCTGTTTTCAAACACGATTACATAAGCATTAGTACCCTGAAAGTCAATCCAATTTGTGTTAATATTTAAATGCATCCCAGCAGCAGTCATTTTTAACTCAGAAGGAACACTTTCAAACTTGAAATAAGACAACCAAGATTGGTTACACACAAAGTAATTAACTTCTTGAAACATTTCACTGTTTAGACAGGTTTTTGCTCAGGTATTTGCAGAACAGTCATCTCTCTAATATCTAGGTCAGAGGTGACAGGCCTGCAGCTCTCAAGCTGCTTAACTTGTGGCTCCCATGCTATAGCTCCACCAAATACCTAGCATCAGGACTGTGCTTGCCTGAGGAGCACCCAGTGACCTGAATCCACAGCTAGAAGAGAAAACACAGACAGAAGGCGATGCTAAGGCTGACACTGACCAGCCACCTCTGGACTTTCTCACTGTATCCTTCCCTTGAGGAACAGCCACCTCCAAATAACTCTGAGTCCATTCCCTCCCCCAGTGCTTTAAATAATGCCATACCGCTCAAGCTACACAGACTACTATGCAGCTTGTAATATCAGAGAGGTTAGTTATCTTTCAACTACTGAGATAGGCCCTGTTAATGGCCTGGCTAAACCATAAATAAAAAGTTTCATCAACCACTAACTGCTTACAGTAAAAGAGCAGTCTGACAAAGGCTTAAACTAGAGTCTTACTCAGTATAGCAGACAACGTACACTGGGCACTGTAAGTTAGTGACCACCTCGTAATCAAACACTTGCCTTTGTTCTTCACACTGTGTTGCACTGAATGACTGCACACCACCTGTGAATTCTCACAATCTACATGCCTCTCTGACTTGTTAGGAAGGGTGCCTTCCATATGCTGCCACCATGCCCTGACAGTCTAGTCACCTCCTACTGTCAAAAAATGCTCACTTTCCTACAATGCAGCTGCACACCAGCTGCAAAGACCTGTAACTGCTGTTCACACCCCCCTCGCTACTAACAGTTTCAAACTAACTGATGACAAAAAGCAAGTGAGCGTTGTACAGGGCAGCACTGACTTACTGCTGCAAGCAAGACGGTCAACACAAATTAACACGGGGTGCAATGGAACCAGGTATGTCATGCTTCAATTTTTGAAGTAGAGCGATGTTCTCTTCTCCCACCACGTACAGGAACTCAATAGACCCAGAGACCCTTTTTGTAAGAATTACTACATAATTAAGTTACAAATAAACAAAACAGACTTCCATAAATCTTTATCTCACTTGCTAGCCAAGCTAGGATGGGATGTAGGGTTTGGAAGAAGGGATACAGTGGGTCAGATGTATGATCTGTAGTATCAGCTCTAGCCTTTGACAATAGTTACTCTTGCTGATTCTCAGGAGATTACAGAAGTCACAGCCAGCTCCACAAGGAAAGCTGCTTCCTATCCTGCATTAAGCTTCTCCTATATGCCTTGATGGCAAAAGCCGCTTTTATTTCTTGTAATCCACATGGAGTAATAATTTTTAGTAAACTGTTCTAATCACTACCTGAACCTTATTTCAGGAAAATTAATTACAGAAGATCAATAGTTTAAAAAACTGGTAACTTTCAAACAAATCTTCACTATTCTTTTGCTTTAAGAAAGAATGAAAGCTAGAATCTCATAAGGAATCCTAAGGAGCCTTCACTAATAAATCCACAATGACTGGCTAAGTAAGACATGATTAAAAACCTCAAAAACCATCATGTTTTTATCACAAGATGTACCAATGCAACATTTTTATGGCATTAAAAAAAAGCAACTGACTTTCTTCCAGTGTAGACAAACCTATTAATCACGAACACCTTCGGTAATGTTACAGTTTAAGTGTAGGTGAACCAGCCAAAATAGATGTCAAAGCTAGGAGGCAGGTTAAAGCATAAAGTGAGAGATGATGAACACATTCTTACTTCATTTACACTACGCAAAGGGGGGGGAAGTCCTCTTCATTAAGGCTCAGGCAGTAACACCAAGGATAGACACCTAACAAGCAATATACCAGGCAGCAGGCATTTTCTTATACTGAAGCCACTTTTCAAACTCTCTGACTACCCTCAAAACTTCAGGGATCTGTTCCTTTTCTCCATAGCACAAATACCTCAGCCTACATTACAACATTCTCTACGGGCTACTAGCTGTCTCCTGTCCTGTAATCTACCAGACAGCCACAAGCATAAGACTTCATTTAGCTGCTTAACCTGCCACTCCAGAATGTCCTCGGTAGCCACAGCTATGCTACAGAAATCAAGGAAAACATTAATTTATCTGCACTACAGGTCCAAGAGGCAACACCACAGCACTTCGGAGAAGTTAAGCTTTCAACACAGCTACTGGAAGCTGGAAAAAAGTTCATGCATACCGTCATACCGTCAGTTCATGCACTATTCTCCTCTATGTCTAGCTTCAGAATCTAGCTTTCTGCCTCATAACACTCAAGGTACTTCATATTTTAGGTTAACAGCTCATTTAAAATTTAAGTATACAGTACTCTCCAAGAGATTTAAGCAAAAGTTTGGGTGATAAAGGGAAAAACATTTCAGAAATTTAAATTAGTAGGTGTCCATATATTGATGAATGACATGTTGCTTCTGCACAGTATTTAGAAATGTTGTTCACCTTCTGGCTACAAAAGTGTATTTGTCTTCTCCAGTTTGTTCTTACGGACTTGCTTTTCTAGCTGTCTTGAAAAGAACCCTGCCAGATCAGATGAGTTCTCTGATAAAAGCAATCTTCTACTCAGTGTTTTCTCCAGAGCCTTCCATCACAGGAATGTCTAAAATGACAAGGGTCAACAGCTCTCCCTTTGCTCCTGACTGACAGTACTCAGAAGCAGTGACAGCCAGTATGCAGCTCACACCTGGGAGACTACTGACAGCAGCAGCAGCTCAGCTGCTCTTTCTCAATCTCTTAGGAGAAAGACAGCAATAAACAGAAAGCAAACCTAAGTCTTCCAGAAGCGATCAGTTTCTCCAAAAATGGACAAGACTAGAGGAGACTCCCCTTGTTGCAACAATAAAGCTAGGGACATACTCAGCAAGAAATGTCAGACACCCATACTTGCCTCTACTTCTGCCTTCAGCTAGATGCTCTCTACTTTTTCAGCATTCTTATTCACAGTCTCACTTTTCCACACATCTTCAACCCAAGGTCCATGCCCTCCCTATCCCTGGCACATGACTCCAGAGATACACAAGTTGATTTTCTGTACTTATCTTTCTTCCCTTTTCATGTCCCATTTCAAATACAAAGCAATACAAAGCATTAACACATTCAAAGAACTGTATATTAAATCGGGCAAATCACTATCGAGCTTCGTCTTCTTTAGCCTTTCACCCCCCCCATCTATAAACTTACCCTATTATGCCCCCTATCACAACCTGCTAATCTATTCAGTCATGTCAGCAGAAGTTCCTGGTAATTTGCCTTAAGAGTTTGCTGGATTAGGTCTCATCCCTTTTGAGCCAAGAAACTGAACAGACATACCGGTTGCCGTATTTAGGAAGTGCCACCACTGACAGATTTTACCTGCCAAGACTCACCCCTGCTGCTGATAGTCTGTGATGCCAAGCAAGAAAAAAAAAATAAAAATCTCGCAGACAGGGTAGTCCAGAAGCTTTTGTAATACCTGCATTACAAAAGCAGCTTTTTCCCTAAAATGAGCCCCCAACCCTCTTCCCTTATGGCTCACCAAAGAGTTGATCCCAGCCAAGCTATCTTACTAGGTCCATCAAAGTAGGACTCCAGCAAGTGACGTGTCTCAGATGAGAGTACAAGCACAGATGAAAAGCAAGCAAAGAGAAAGAGATAAAGATACAGGCTAGCTATGAGCTTCCTTTAAACAACTCAGCTACACAGAATCACTGAAAAAAAACCCCACCAGGGTTGGGCATTATCTGATGGGGGGAAAAAAATTCAGGTAATTCATTCCTGGCAACATATCACACATATAAAACAACTGTTATCATGTACTTCGAAACAGTATCAGTCCAGACTTCAATTTCACCAAAATATGCAAAAACCATAGTATCACTTGTATTAGTATTTGATGGAATTAATCCTCCCCAAATTTAAAACAAGATACAGAGCTTTAAATACAAAGTGACAACCTAACATCTGAACTGCTGAAGGCACCTTTGAAAATATGGTTATGCGCTTTAACTGACATGTTCAAATTCTGAAGGGATAAACATGTAATTCCAGAGTTAAGAAGAATTAAGGATTATATCTAGATTTCTGTCCCTCCAAATATTACCACCACTATTTCCAGATGAGAAATTAAATGCATCAGGCCTATGTGTCCTCTTGACAAGAATCACGTTCAACACTCAGCCTTCAGAGCATGAAATAACATCAGCCAAGAGTTTTTACATTCTCATCCATTCTAGAGTGTATTCATATTTTTATCATCTCACCTACAACATCCATGTCAAAAAGGCTGAAATATGCTATTTACACCCAGGCTAATGTCAGGACTTATTTATTTTGGAACGAGACACCTTAAAAGTTTTATGGTTCCTTTATAGTTTTATTACCTTTGCCATGACTTCAGGATCTGGGTCTTCTATAGGGTCAGCCCATTCAACTGTAACAACATTTCCCCACACTTTCACTTTTCCACTCATTAACCTACGTCTGGCCTGAGCAGCAGTTTTGTGATCTTCATATTCAAGGAAACAGAAACCTCGGTTCTTTTTCTTGTCATCAGGCTGATGATACAATATAACATCTGTAAGACCCTCTGAAATGAAACAAAATATTTTTTTGTAATAGCTTCAATACACAAATGTGCATTATACAGTGGGGATTATCTTTCTCGTAAGCATGCATCTGCTAAGTAGTTCCAAAAAAGCATAAACACACCAGGCAATTTTGAGACTGTATACATATGAAAGCTTCCCTACTTTCAAGAACAACATTTTCCAAGAGTGACATTAGACTAAGCTGACTTACATTCCATTTTATTAAGTGCAGAAAGCTTAGTAGCTATGGAAGAGTACCTTTCCTGTAACTGAATGGAGATAAAGGTAGTAAAAAATTGTGCTTTGTCAGTTCTCCTCTCAATTCCCTAGAAGTCACACCACTTATCACTGTTTTTTTCTTTTTCCCATGGATGTCTAAACCTGAAGAGGTCAAACCTGCATGATTTTAAGACATCTGAGCAGTTCCAGCATTGCTTCAAGGAATCTCAAAAGTATCATTTGGTAACAAAAAAGCAATCAAATATTACCTTTGCCAGTTTATAGCCCATTATATAAANCCTTGTCAAATCACCAAGAATTCTGAAGCACAGAACTAGTTATGTTCTCCAACCTGCTTCAGTTTTATCTGGAAAAGTTTTAAAACATTTGTTGGTGCTGAAATAATTAAACCACCTACTTCTCTGAATGGCTTTTTAAAACATTTATTTGCTAGGTAAAACTGGGAACCACACATCTAACCTAATCATATATATTTCAGCCCTCAGCACAAGAAAGGACAATTGCTAAGTGGTCTTCATTTGGAATCGTCATTGTTAATTATAACCCAAAAAATGGTGAAGAGGGTTCATCACTAATCATGTTTGACATCTCTCCAGCTCTACGAAATGTAGGTGTTGACTTACCTGTTACTTTGCTAAATTCTTCAACAATTTGCTCCTTGGTTTTACTTTTAGGAATAGAACCAACAAAAAGCCTATTATTGGCAACAGAGATGCATACACCAATGTGTTTTCCAGAACGAATTTCATGGTTGTTGTACTGAAAGAAAAATAATTGGACAATCATCAGTTACAGATAATTTTCTCTCCCAACAGCAGCATACCAAATACTTTACTTTTGCAAACATAGCATTTAGTAGTACATTAAATTCTCTGGAGCTTAACACATTCTTATGATGCATGTTCAGCTCTTCTGAAGTATACTACCCACGTTCTTTAAGATATCTCAACAATTTCAGCCAACGATTACCCTTCTCTTCTTGTTCAAGCCTTTTTCTTAATACACGTTTCTTTAGAGGCTTTTTTATGTGGAACTTTGAAAGGTAAATCTTATGTCTAAGTCATCAAGATCAAGGCTTCTCCCTTCACAACAATGCAGGGAAAAAAATGAGAGCTTTTCTATAGATTCCATCTAGGAATTCTTGAATTGCATATAACTCAAGCCAGAAGTTACAATTCAAGTCAGATTCCTTTCTAAAATTCCATAGTTAACAAAAGAAAGACCTGTGATCATGTCTTCTCCACAAAGTGTGCAAAAGCAATTGATAAATACTTTCCAAAGCACATAGATGACACACATAAAGATAGTAAACAGCCAGAAGAACCTTCCTCTGACTCGAAATCATATGACTTCTGTTCAAATGCTTCTCCCATAACAGATTGTTTAGAAGACACCCTGAACAACTCAGCAGTTTAGGGGGGGAAAGTATTACTGTAGACATCTGTTGACAAAAAATGCCTTTCACTGAGATGCAGACACAGACATGCATCATCCAAATAAGCAGCAGGCAGGTCAACTGGTGGTACATCACCCCCTTTCCAAGCAGAAGCCCTGCAACAGACAGTTCTTTAGCTAGGTTTTTGTGGTGAACATCTTATTGACAAGTAGTAGGTCAACTTTTTAAAATTTAATCTAGCTATTTATTCTACCAGTTGTTTTGTGTTTGGTGGTAAACCTTCCTGCATAAGCAAGTTCTCCCACACCCCTTCTTGTTTTGTGAACTAAAATCAGGGTGAATATATTTATTTATACTGATCTCTTGCAATCAAAAACCACGTAACTGAAAACTCTCAGAACCACACAACTGTAGCAAAACTGAGCGAAGTAGACAACTGTACATGTGAAAAGGATCTGAAGTAGCATCTTCCCAACTATCTGTGATTCAGAACATAGAATACAGTCAGACTTCTATCTCCCTATCTGTTCTCCATGTGGCAGAGGAATAGTGTTTTAAAGTAGGAAACAGCTGCATAGGAAAACTATATACACATATACATTTATGATCACTAAAAAACAGGCTTGTACACACTAATAGAGAGACAGATTAAAGTAGCTCAAAAAAGTCCTTTAAAGAAATACCTTTTAAAAAGTTGATACTTTATTAGTCTGGAAACAAACTATTAGACAAACTAATTTTTCATTAACTGAAGCACACATTAGGAAGCATTTATTTACATTAGGAAGTGTTTCTTTACCAAGAAGGTGGTCAAACACTGGAACAGACTTCCTAGAGAGGCAGTCGATGCCCTGAGCCCATCAGTGTTTCAGAGGCATTTGGACAATGCCCTTAACATGCTTTAACATTTGCTCAGCCCTGAAGCAGTAACACAGTTGAACTAGATTACTATATTCTATCCTATATGGGTAACGGAAGATACTGTTCAGTTGAAGTCTAAGGCCAAAGTCTGGCTACACATTTAGTCAAAAAAGAGCCTCTCGTACAACTCATCAAAACAAAATACTAATCAAAATGTAAAATATTCTATCATACTGCAATTCCACACTGACAGCAGTCTCTAGTAGTTTTTCATAATACACAGAATACCACTTTTCATTGTACGTTTTGCTTAACAGAGAAGGAATAGACTTGAATCTGGTGCTCTAGAATATGAAGTCAGAGGGTTTTAGGTAAATAGTTTGCATACCACCTGTAAACTTAGATTAGACATGAACAGGCCTAAATCATTATCTGGGTAAAGTGCCAAAACTGTCTGGCTACCAAATTAGCTACGTCAGCACACTGCTTCCCCCTCCTGTCACCACTGAATTAATGCCCAAAGTTAGTTACATATACTACTAGCCTCTAGACAACGTCCTTTATTTTTGCTAAATTCTTTAAGAACCTACTCATAAACAGGTCAAAGTACACCTAAGGTCTGTATCATTTTATCCACTTAAATTTTGACCAGCAACTTTACTTCCAGCAACGAATTGCAAGTTGTACTGCTGTGCACAGCTGGCAAACTGCTTAAGGTGTATACTTGCATAACTCACCTGTACCCATACTTAGATCAAGCTTACACTTGCTGTAGTCAAAAAACCCATTGTATGCTACTATAGTTTTCAGTATGTTTTCCTAAAAGCTTCACCTCAAGCTTGTATCCTGTACGTGTCTACAGTAACTTTAATCAGTTTTTCAAAAGATTTCTGAGTGAAATCTAACACCATCCTATGAAATTGGAGGGCAAATTGAACACATATGCAGAATACCACCACTGAGTTATACCAGAAAGTAAATACCAACATAGTTAACAGGGGGAAAAAAATGTCTGGAGTTTAAAAAATGAGTAAATTCAGTGTCTGTTGTGAACAACATTTGAGATGCCATTTCTACTTATCCAGCAACGGTTACGGTTAACCACACCGGATTAAGTACTGGACATAAAATTAATTACTATTCATATCTGTAAGTCTTCTATCAGGCCATAGAACCATCTAATTTTTTATCTCAAGCACAGCTCCAAAGGTATTTCAAAGGCAATTTGGGGATTTTTCCCCTTTAAGTGGTTTTAAAATGCATATGTGTAACAAAATCAAGGCTTTAACCTTTTAAATGGCAAAATTTTTTCTGGTTAATGAATACAGTAAGTCAACATTAAATTTGTCCAAAAATTTTAGTTTGGTTTTACATTAAGTCATTACAAAGACTGTGGATAATACAACAACCACACAAGTATGAATTGTATGCAAAATATGTTACACCAACTGCAGGAGCCTCAAGTCAGGCCAGTTTCTCTGCTGTAGTTTGGGTACTGAAAAAACCTTGTAGCTGTCTTTTATTACTTAGAGACCTACAGACAACGCAGAGACTTTTATTCTCTTCTTGCTACACTTCAGTCTTGAATGGGAAAAAAAAGCGCCTCTATGAAGATGGGAAGTAACAAAAGAACTCCTATCCTAGGGAGTCCAGGAAGCTGAGAAGTTTTATATACATCAGAAGATTATAGTTAATATCTAAAAAGACCACCACCTGTTAAAATACTATGTCGACAACATGGTTAGGACCAAGGGTACGTACAACATTTCTAAGAGGTCTTTCAGCAGCCTCTCCCATGCATGTGTAACTAATACAAAGTCACAGAGCCAAGATTTTCAACTGAGCTCTACAGACATACTCCACCAGCATCCTGGCAAATCACTCCTAGGCAACTTGGGAAATGTGTAATACACCAAATTAGCTGGCCAACTATGGCTGAAGTAATTCAAAAGCTGACAAATGCCACAAAATCCAATTTAAAACTAACCCTGCCCTTAAAGAGGTTAAAATGAAGCCTGAAAAACTGCCCCATCAATCTCACCGTTTTTCAGCTGTTACTCATAACTCAGTAGCTATTTAACTGAAAAGCAGAACATAATGCTTTCTTTCCCCCTCCTCCCGCGTATCAAAGCTCAGATATAAAAGGACACCAAGTACCTCCTTCCCTTGTATCATTTAGTGGAAGACTGAGGCTAGGATCTTGTGTTACTTTTATGGAAACACCACCTGAATGACTTTTCAGGGTGTGCTGCCTTTAAGCAAAAATCAAATAATGGAAGAAGAAATGATTTTTTTGTTTACTAGATGCCTTGAAGAGTATATTTGATTTGATTTACTGTTTCGCCAAAACACATGCTTAACTCAGAAGTTCACACACAACCTGAATAGCTGGGTTGACAATGACAGTGCAGACATATATAGTTATCCTCAGTATATTTGGACTGCACAGAGAAACACCAGTCATTCTTATTAAAAAAGCTAAACAGCTTGTACCAGATATTTTTGTACTTCCAGTTTTTGCAGTTATTTCTATACTTTTTCAAAACACATTTCCATCTTCAGCTTGATTTGTCTCATCCAACCTACAATGACTTACATAATATGTCACTAGATTAACCTAATGGTTTAACATGTATGTTACCACAAAGCAGATTTAAACCCTACTATATTACTACAGTACTGGTACACCCAAAAGGAGCATGGTTAGCACTCTTGAGGGATCATACCTGCACACTGATACCGACCATATCAACATGGCAGTAAGTACCTCAAGAAATTCAAATACAACTTAACTAGGGAACAAAGGAGCAGCGAGAGGCTCAGGCTGGTGTTTCTCTGCCCTCTCTTTTTTTCCTCACGATGGGTATTTCACACATAAAACCTTGAATGCTTACTAGGAGTAGCCTATTTCTTATATCAAACCATTCTGCATCTTGTATTTCAGAGGAAATTTTTTTTTTCAACCTGGCAGGATTTAGGACTTTTTCCAGTCAATTGCAGCAAACAGAACAGACCTTAACACTCAAGAGTGATTATTTCCCATCTGAAGTATCTTATGAAACTCTGACTTCAGAGGCATCTTTCCAGCACGGAGCCCTCTGCTGGCATACAAGCAAATCGGACATCACAGACAACCTGACCAATGCTCCCCCTGCACCACAGCAACCCCAACACCGCTTCTTTCCAAAACTCAGGTATCTCGGAAGTCACTACTGACAACATTACTTTTGTTAACGCATGAAGGTTTATCTAACTGGACCAAACAGCAGCCCACCAGCCTGCCCCCTGGTTCATCCCTAATTAAGCCAGTAAAACTTTATACACAATGTGGAAGTAACACTTAGTGGACACTTAAGAAGTGATCTAACAATGAGAGTTTCATCTTACACATTTAAGCATTAGGATCAGGACAACTGCTTCTAAGACAGACAGTATTCTTTAAAAAATTTAAAAAAAAAAAAACCCACCCAAAACAAACCCCAAGTAATACAACTTACCAGCTTAACAGCTTCCTGAGCTGCCTCTTTAGTACAAAAAGTGACAAAAGCATATCCTCTATTTAGACCAGTTAGTGGATCCATCATTAAGCGGAGATCCCATATAGGGCCAGCTTTCTCAAATAATGGAACAAGTTCATCTTCAAACAAGTCTCTTGGAATCTTGCCCACAAATATCTGCAACAGGCATGCAGAGTGTTGTTATAAAAAAATATTTCTGATTAATAAGAACACATTAACATAAACATCTCCTCCTTACCTCTGTACCAACAGAAGGCTGATGTCCGGAATACACAGACTCTGGAGGAGGTCCACCATACTTTCTCTGTCCAGTAGTCACATCAAGAGTGTAGCTAGTTCTCTCCAAGAGTGCCTTCAAGTAAGAAACTTAAAATTTTAAAATCATATACAATTTGAGCTCGTTCAGATGCACTTTATTCACAAACAGACATGCTTATAAATTCCTATCAAAGCAGCACAGTTTAAAACTCCCACAGGCAAGTAAGCCTACTGCTAGTACTTCAACAAGAAACTTGCAAGACAATTTTTAGAACTATCAGGTAAAGAAGCACTGCTGTAAAATTAAGAGATTCACATACACTTTTCCCAATTCCTTCATTTTAATGAATTACAAAAAACAAAACGCCAAGTAATAGAATAGTGAGCTTCCCTTTAATTAGAAAGATCTTAGTCTGAGCCACTTCTTGTTTTGGCATGTCCAGTCCTGCAAACATTTATGCGCAGGAGTTCCCTTCACTTAATGAGATTACTCATAAGTGTGAAGTTAAAGAACACATGTTTAAGTGCTTACACCCCTGGAACACAGCACAGACTGCATCAGGTATCCAACCACTAAGGTGGTACTACTTCCTTTCTCCTATCCACCCACTCCTCAAGTTCTTTGTGGGTGCATACAGCACCCCAGCACAGCTTATCCTCACCAGAAACACAACAGTTACAGACATACTACATATTTAAAATGTTAGATGAAATTCAGGAATATAATAAGAAACTCCTCTAAAATTAGTCTTTTTTAATAATTTTGTACAAAGGTAAATCAACTCTACACACAAAGAAACAGCATATTAAACAAGCCTGAATACAATCAAGAGTTAGTAATTTCACAACTGGAAAACTGCAAAGTTGTTATAAATGCTGTAGCCATCAGCAGTAAAGGCTATGCCACTAAGTTAAGTTAACTAAGTGCTCATGTTGTTGTTGGTTTATGTGGCAGTGAAAAAATTACATCAGTTTAATTTATAATTAACAGCATCCCAGCCTCAAAGTCAGTAGAAAAAGATTTTCTTGTTTCACAAGCTATATAGTTATGTGTAACATAAAACAGTCATTTTGCACTTTACACATAAGGAGTTACAGATGAAAGATTCGCTTGCTTTCTAAGACATCACCTAAGCATGCTTAGACAGCTTTCCTTTCCTTAAACTTTGCAATGTGTCCATTACCAAGACAGTCTGGGGTACAGTTTATGAGAACAGTGATTATGTTATAAGAAGTAGGCTAAACCCACATGTGGTATATGCAGTCGCTTAAAAGCTTAAGAAAAACAATACAGAAGAAAAAATGGAACAAAACCACAACCACTAGTAGTGGAAGTTACACATTCTGAACTCAAGGATCTATGCTGACAAGTTTCTGAATACTTCTAACTGTGAAGTAGCGTAACTGGCTCCACTAGACATAAAACAACCAAATCTTTTCCACTTTTATAGACATTCAGTTCTAGTAATTACCAGTATGTTAACTTTCCTCTTGAAAATGAAGAAGGGTGAAATAAAAATGCAAGGGACAGCTTTCAAACAAACTTTTAAGCACAGTTCCAAAAGAATCAATGTATCCATCACCACTGCTCTGAAAAACCACAGACTGCAGGACTTCTATTTTTTAGGCATATACCTTAATTTTTGCCTCATCTGGTCCTTTGCTGGAATCTGCCACCTTGGTCCCCTGTTTTTCCCTCTGCCTGTATGTCTTCATGACTCCACATAAAAAGGCACTTTTGTTCTGTAAAAGATTTATTAATCTTCAGTTCTGAAAAGATGACAAGCCAGAATACAATTTTACCTTGAACACAGTACTTGTTCTACATATCACATATGGATCATTCAAGAAAACCTCTTGTGGATTAACTAACAGTTTATCCCTCCTCAACAACTGTATTTGGAATTGCTTAACATTACCTGAACATGTGAGAGATCGCTGTCTTTAAACTGCTGAAGCACCGCCAATGCACCTTCTTCATTAAATTCCTTTAAAGCTTCAATAGCTCTTTCATCTAGATCACTATGTGCAACTAGCCCTAGAGAAAAGAAAAAAAAAAACTAGTTATATTTGGGCAGCAATCTTTGTTTAACCGTATTTCACAGATTTCAGTGACCCTTATATCAATTACTAACTGAAATAAAGTTACTATACCTAAGAGAACACTTACTGCTCTTACAAGGTAAACATTTAAGTGTATGTAATTTTTTTAACCAAAAATGTCATTAAAAACTAAGATTCAGAGTAACAGTTACTGCATTTATGTATTTGAGTTCTGTGAAACCCAGACGTTATATGGGCCAAGCTTATTTTCAATATCCTGAAACTGAATTCAGAAGGACCTATCAGAAACTGACATAGCTTGCCTAGCAATGGTACCTTGGTACATTTTGACAACACTATAAAGACAAATAAACTGCAGCACTACAAATGACCAACACAATCCACACACACACACATTAAAAAAAGCTTTAAACATGCTACCTATTACCATGTCTGAAGGACCAATAACAATAACCTTTGCATCCATGAGCCCAAATGCTACATCACGAAGTATCATTTACATGAGAAGATGAATATCAAGGCTTCAGTTACTTACAGTTACCTACAACTACTGTAAAAAAAATGCACAAAACCCACATCACCTACTCCTCCTAAAAGTCATGTGTTGCCTGTTCCAGCTGTTGCTATAGTCACCTGCATTCTCCTCCCCACCCCTCAGCCCAAGTGTCCTGGCCCAAGACTTTTCTCTGGAAAATACTGCAACAAATTATAAAGTACTGAATGGAAAAAAAAAAAAATCTACAGATTTTGGTAAGACTGCAGTTCCCATACTTTTGGAAACCACAAAAAGTTGCTATTTTAGCCCAAAGACAGCAGAGTCCAATAAAATACTGTAAGCATGGTTTTGCAAGTTTTACATCTTACCTGCAACGTAAATTTCATCTAGTTTTTCAGCAACTTTCTGTGGTAAACCAGCATCAAGCAATGTCTGGAAATGCTCAGAATGGGTAACTGCAGCAGAAGTGTCCATGGGCTCTTCAGTACCATTCCCATTAACATGTTCAGTAGCCATGTTTCCAGATATCTGTTCAAATGCAATAAGCATCATAATTAAGCTAAAAATAACTTCAGGTAGAACAATTCAAGTGACAACACATGCAACAGACTGACCTATTCTTGCCAAAAAAATTTAAAATAATAGTAGACCGCTTCTCTGATACTTCTCAGCTTTGAAAGACGCACAAAATTCCTCAAAAGAAGCACTAACACAAAGGAAAGCCCTAACACCACTGCCTGGCGGGGGTGGGGTAGCTTTCACTGCAGGTTTTACACAACCCAGCCAGACACACTGACTCACCTCCCTCTCTGTCTCTCTAACACACTCCCCTAAGAGGCTCTGAACAAGTTAGAAGTGGAGCAAGAAGCCAATG
>VZTU01034993.1:736-147114 GCA_013400835.1 Zapornia atra
TGTGTTCACTCTTCTGGGGAAAAAGAAGTTAAATCCAAATTGCTGAATTGAGTGAGACGCATCTAAAAGACCAAACTATAAAGCTATTGTAGTAGAAGCAACAGAGTTTTTACATAAATAGAAGATATTGTTTCACATTTTATGGTATTTTAATGGAAATTTAAATTAAAAAATTGCAAGCAAATTACTGAGTGATAACACTGTGTTAATGATTTAAAAATTCCAGCAGCATAGTAGAAATGTTCCATGAAATGGAAGCCTGAAAAAAAACCCCAGCAAACTCTGATATGGGCTCCATGGATTTTGGATTTGGCTTTACCATTTTTTTGTTTTCTATCAAAAAGGCATAGAAATGAATTTTTTTTTTTACTTGGAATATCATTATGGTAAATAATGAAAAATAATAATAAAAAATATTCCCAGAAAAATAATTACATTTTCTATGGATTTATATTCCGTATTTCTTACCTTCCACCATTCCATAGTCTCCATTTACCTACATGAGGATGCTCAGCTCCTTTCTAAATGGTTATCTAGACAAAAAAGTAGCATTAGTGACAGATTATTGGTGCTTACTGGTTGCCAAAACAGCTGTGGGAAAGACAGCGGTAAGTGCAGCTTGTCTTTTATTGGGTTACTAAGTTAGTAGGAGTACTAATTCCCCTCACCCCAGAGACTGATTTTTACCAAGCTTGCAGGAACTTGGTATCTCTAAGACTGGCATTTAGCTGCCAGATGGTTATCAGGAGACTGACAAATGGACACAAAAATAAGATCAGGTCTCAGAACCTTAATTTTCTTTGCTAACAGGCTGGAAATTAATTTATACCTTGAAAATGGTTATTCATTCCTCCATGAGTTGAAGTAGGTCAGAGAGTAACTGATAGAAGAGAATGGCAATCAAAGAAGATATGAAGATTGCTTCCATGATTTTGTTGGAGAAGGCACAAAAAATAGGAGGTAGAATAAGACAAAATAGAGTACTGAAAGAATGAAGAGAGAAGAGAAACTGGTGGTGTTTTAGAAAAAAAAATTTAAATGGGAAGTAATATAGAAAAAAAAAGATTCAGAAGAATAAAAAAGGGACACAGTAATTTTAAAAATGTAGCTTTGCAATGTATTTTGCACAAAATTTTGTAAATCATCTGTGTTGTTCAAATAGTTACCGCATCTATTAGAGACCAGCGAATGCTTATTTTCCAAAAGGGTCAGAGATAGCACAAGACTTATTTTCAGACATCTACTTGACAATCTTGTTCTATTTCTCTTGGGTTTTTAATTATTTAGTGATTATTTTGCTCAGATATTTCCATAGTAATGTTTTCCCATAGAATCTGTGTTAGCAATTCAGGCACAATGAACGTGAAGCATAAGCAGGTTCCACGGCTGCAGTGAAATGGATTCATTCCTCTGTCTTGTGATGAGCTGTATGAATTTGTGCTATCAGATCTGGAGTAAAGTTCAGGAAATAGAAATGATGGAGATGCTGGATGTGTAGATACTGAAGTGCCCATTTCTTAAGGAGTTTTAGTTAATTTTTTTTTTTAAAGAATTGTGGTGCAGCTTTCCAGAACATTTATTCAGATTATAAAATGCAGTAGCTTTCACATTTAGCATACAGACCCTGGTCTCCCTTGACATGACTCTCTTAGTATTACTTGATACAGTTTCTCATATAAGAATGTCAGCAAAGTAGTTCTCCCCTCCACACGGTCTTGAGAGACAGATAGATGATGTTTTATTAGATTTCATGTGTTATTCAGACCAGTCTTCCAACTTGATTTTCAGTCTCCTTTTTCTGTTGAAAGCTTGGTGAGGTGCTTGGTCAAATCAGTTCAACATAGTAATCTGAGGATGCTTTACATCTTAGAAGGGATTCTTTGAACATTGTGGGTATTTTATTTTTTTTTCCTACTGGAAGAGAAAGGTAAACAATTATATTTGTGTATCAGTGTAATGAGGAGATAAAGTCTCAGAAAAGGATTTTTCTCCATGGAATGTCAACTGAATGTGGTGATGCCACACAAACTTGAAGAGTGGGGTCTTATAATCTGTCTGTGAATGAAAATGACCTCTTTAGTGAAAAAGATTTCTCTGGTGTAACATTGCCTGTCTGCATTTGCTGTGTTTGCCAAGACTTCCTAATTTCGCTTCCATAAACAGAGAATTGAAAAGTAATCCAGTGGGGGAAGGAAGGACAAATGTGTCCATTATGGGTACTTCATGGATGTTCAGACTGGTGAAGTTTGGAGACTGCCACTGAAGTTCTTGTTCTTTGAAACCTTCATTATTAAGTTTTACGTTTTAAGCTACACACTCAGAAAGATTGTTTGAATAGTTGTATTTAATTGTGGTTAAGTAGGCAAATATAGTTCAAAGTATTGAGGAATGATGAGTTACCAGTCCAGCAGACTCGCGAATATTTTCCGTTAATTCAGTTGCCTTTATAGTTAGGAAGTATGGTTATTAGTAGAAGACAATGACTGGGGACTGAGGCATTTGGTCAAAAGAAGCTTTTTTTATATTTATATTACTTACTTTAGAAGTGATAGCCAGATTGTATATGAGGTGCTCAGAAGTAAACGGGGACTCCTTGCAGCAAATGTATATTAAAAATATACATTGTCACTGTTAAGGAGAGCTTTCAGTATCAGAAAACAAATGAGATGTGAAGAGGTGGAGGACAAGAATGCAATAAAAATCAGTGTAATGCATATGAAATGATAGAATAAGCCAGGTGGATTTTATTTTTCAGCTCGCTTTTGATTTCTGGATCAGTTTTTTTTTTCCTAAGAAATTGATTCCAGTCTGTATGTAGCAATTTATTTTAAGAGTTCATGCAGTGGAACTCCAGAAGTAATTTTTCTTTGCCTATCTCTTACTGAAGTTGGTTAGTATGTTTCTAAATATGTTTAGGATAAGCAGGAGTATCCATCTGCACAAAATACAACTTTTTTGCATCGTCTCCACATCCTATGACCATTGTTAGGAGCTATTGTCTTCTCAGCAATTAACTGTTCACTTTCCACAGTCTCACCTATTTGAATTAAAAGTTGTTTTGGAGAGGAATTTCCTGCTGCTCTGTATTTTTATGGTGCCTAACACATTGGGGACTGTCCTTGGTTCTTGGTTTTGCAGGAAGCTTATAAATCTCTCTGCTGAACATCTCAGCCATACCCTGACAATGATGTGTAGGGTGTAAATGCCGTAACTGGTTTATTATCCACTCTTTTCATTGCTTCTCAGGAAGCTCTGTAGCCAGCCCTTTTGGTTTTGATTGTATTTCTTAACATTTTCCAGGTTACTTTGCATTACTCCTGTGCTTGTTTCCACTTCTCATTATCTCTGCAGTGCTGTCTTCGCACTCCAGGCTTATGTTTTTGGTGCTGTGCAGGAAGAAGCCACGTTAGTCTTGCAGAATTATTTTTGGCATTTATAGTGTAAAATGATACATATTAGAATAATAAAATCCTGGTGTGTCGAGGCAGTAAGCTTTATGGTTGCGCTAACGTTTCTCTGCAAGATGTTTCATATGTGCATCCCAGCTGTGGTCACATTAGTTCTTTATGAACTGTTCCTGCCATGCGTGCCTTTTAAACTAGGGAAAAGAGCCATCCTGATGTGGGTTTCAAAGCGGTGAGGTTTAACCAGTGAATTATGCAACATCAGCATAATAGCATGGACTGTGCAATCCTGTCACTGAGTATCATCAAAAAGAGCCTGGTTCTGTCTTGTTTGTGCCCTCCCTTCTCCCAATGTATATACATTGATGAGATCACTTAATCCCAGTCCCTTAATCATATCTGTGGCCCTTCTTTGGTCTCTCTCTGGTATGTACATGTCTCTTGTACAGAGGAACCCAGAACAGGACACAGCAGTCCAGGTGCGGCCTTATCAATTCTGAGTAGAGGGGAAGGATCACATCCCTTAACTGGCTGGTAGCATTCCTCCTGATGCAACGTAGGATACATTCACTGCCCTTGCTGCCTGGGCACATTCCTGAGTCATGGTCAATGTGGTGTCCACCAGGACACTCATATTTCATTCCTGCCAAGCTGCTTTCCACCTGTGTGGCCCCCAGCATATACTGGTGGATGAGGTTGTTCCACCCCAGGGGCAGGACTTTGCACTACCCTTTTTCAGCTTAATGAGGTTCCTGTCAGCCCATTTCTCCAGCCTGTCCAGGTCCCTCTGGATGGCAGCACAACACTGGGGTATTGTCTGCTTGTGCCAGTTTTGTGTCATCTGTAACTTTGCTGAGGGTACACTCTACCCCATCATCCCGAAGTGACTGAAGAGTTGCCTGAAAGCTGCGACAATATTTTCTAAACAGTAATTCAGAGTACAGCTCTGCAAATGTGTACTGAGATTGCTGTGGTCCTCCCTGCTGTGGGTCATCGCCCTGACAGCACCCAGACTCCTTATAGATGCCTGTCTCCTGCTTCTGAGAGCACTTGGTTGCCTTTTTGTGTATTTCATAGAAGAATTATCAGTAAATGCTTTGATATTGTTTTTGATCACTAAAATTAGTGTTTAAAGTTTCCCATGACTTCTGATCATACTAAGGAGAAAATGAGTAAAAGTAAGCACAGTCTGACTCATGCACAAGGGATGAGCTATGCATGGACTTCAGGAAAGGATTTTGATACTATGTCCCAGAATTCTGCTGTACCCAAATTAGGATGTCACACTCTGATCAGATGGGCGGCTGGATAGGTAAAACGTTGTTTGTGTCATTGGGCCTAGAGGGACACAGTTAATGGGTAGAATGCAGTTTTATTCCTGGAGGACAGTGACAAGTGAGTACCTGAGCTATACTAATAGCTGTCCTTTTAGTCTGATTCAGAATTAATCGGGAACGATGATAGACTAACATGGTTTTGGGTTTAAGGTTTTTTTGTTTGGTTGGTTTTGGTTTTTGCTCCAGAGAAGGCTGGTAAGGGTGTAGTCATAGCATGAGAGGAGGGTTGTGCTACCATGCTAAGCTCTCGTGCTGTGTTCAACACTAGTGGACAGCTAGTGGACAACACTACTGGACATCTGTTCCTTCACTAGTCCCTATTTCTCCTTCCAAGGACCACATTTTGCTTCTCTTCGTGAGAAACCATAATCCATGCTTTTGGAGTCTGGAATCCCTCATGGATCTGCTCACCCTCACCAAGCAAACTACTTATTGCAGATCCTGTTGCTCTGGGGAAGCTCTGTCCAGGCCACAGCCCGTTACAGCAGCCTCTGGCCATGCATCTGCAGTTAAAGTATTCCAGGCTTGTAGGTCACGAACCTCTGTGCCTGTAGCACAAACCTGGGCTGCTCTGGCTGAACAAGCAGGCGGTAATGGATTAAAAGTCTCTGTTTTGAATTTTCTTTTGAATTTCCAGTTTCTAATCAGCATACTTGTCTATTAGAGAACTGCCTGTGGTTTTTTTAAATTTTATTGTTTGAAAAGTTTTAAGATTTTTCTCCAATGGCCTTCTGAAGGGATGAAACAAGTAGTTTTGTCTTTAATCTATGTATAGTGTTTAGTGTGTTCAGCTAGGATTCTCATTGATATTGCTACAATATGCAGATATATTTATTATGCTTACACTGGCCTGATGATTCTTAATAGATTGAGTGTAAGGCTGACTGTCTCATTACCAGTAATGGAGAAATCTTATTCATGCTTTGGGCTGCTGATTTGTGTGTGATGAAATAATGGTTTGTCATGGCATTTGTTCATCTTTGCATCTTGATTTTACTGATAAATGGATTTCATTTGACTTGAGAGTGTAGCATACATGTGATATAGTAGATTTGAAGGCTCTCATTTTTCTTTGAGAATTTAATACTGTGGAAAACCACACCAAATGATATTTTATTTTCTTTTAATACTGGCTATTTATTCATTTAATAGTAAGATTTTTTTTTAATGTGTTGGAGCTTTAAAAAGTGCACACCATTCCTAGCTGTCACTGCTTCTAGGACAACGTAGCTCTTCTGTGCAACTGAGGGTTATGACTTGCGTAGTAGATCACGATCATTAGGCAGTTGCAGTATTTTTATGTCTCCAGGCTCTTAGGACATTCTATTCCTGTTGAATATTCACCCCGTTGAAAAAGAAAAAAAAAAAAAAAAGAAAAAAAGGAAGGGGGGGGGGAAGAAAAAAAAAAAAAAAAAACAAAAAAAAAAAAAAAAAGAGAAAAAGGAAGGGGGAGGGGAAGAAAAAAAAAAAGAAAAAACTAAAAAACAAAAAAAAGAGGTATTTCAGGATCTATTTGGTTTTCAGCAGACTCCACAACTCCAACATAGTTCTGGGATGTCTGGAAACTGGGGACATGGTAACTGCATTTGTGAAGCTTGTCAGTAGATCACATGCACAGTTTGCTGTATCAGGGGTACATTGGACCTGATGTGTCATGCTGTGGGTCTGCATGTGCTCAATAAATGTGGTTCATGTGGCAGGTTATGTTGCAAGCTTCTCTGTGGGAAATGCTGGATAAAAAATCTGGGGTCTTATTTCTACCCTGATGCTCATTGTATTCAGTACCAAGAATGCTGCTATGCAATTTCATTTGTTATTGAAACATTAAAAGGAAAGTAGAACTAATGGGTTGGGGAAAGTAGCGTCCCTCAGGTTTAACAATTTCCAAGCAGAAATTCATTACAGCTGATCTAAAAATGAAGAAGTTTTTCAAGGCATTCATTGAAACTTTACCAAGGTTTGGGTTTTTTTTTCTTTTTTAAGCTTCCCATATTCTGGAAGTATCTATTAATACACATTTTTATGCAATTTTAGCTTTGTTTCTGTACATACTTAGTATGAGATGAAGCATAACACACATACAATTTCAGTATTTTTGCCAGCTTCTTTAAAATTATTTTGGAAAGCTGTTCTTTCAATTTTGCAGGAATTTTTTTTTTTTTGTAGAACAAGATCAAAAGTATGCAAAATTTTAAATTTGAAAGTGAACATCAAAATAACTTCTGTAAGAGATGGAAAAATCTTTTTAACTCCAGGAACTTCTTTTTAAAGAAAATAGGAAGTTTGCCATTGTGACACAATAAGAGCCACTTATAATCTACTTCTGACTTTGATCGTTTCTTTAAAGGCAGTTGCTGTGTTAGTGAAGCAGCTGATTACACTGGAAGTAGCGCTGTTGCTATGGGTGTAGAGTAATAGTGTAAAAATGCAGTTGGCCATCAAACTCATTTTGGTTTAAGTCTCTTTTCTCCTTAGTAAGGGCACAGTATGTTGTTGGTAGTGTCAGCGCTTAGATTTCAGCTGGCTTGGAAGTGCCAGACTTGTGTTGTTTCTTCTGTCATCAGTGCTTGTAGGAGGGGAGAAAGCGGCCAACATGACGAATTGAGTTCAACAGAAAAGTGATTATAGAAACTCTTGGATGAAGAGTGTGGTCAGGGAGGTTGAAAATAATTTGCTCAGCTGCTTCACTGCAAAAATGCTGGGCTGCAGTTCAGAAAACCTTCTGAGGGCAATCTGCAAGCATTAGTCTTGCAGAGGTGTTAGGGCTTTTTTATTGCATTTCATTATCGGGGTGATCATTGCTCTGATGCAATGTCAGCTCTTGTCCTTGTGGATGACACTGATGTAAAACAGTCCTGACAAGGAACTTGAGATGGAAAAGTATAATCAGGAGTGGCTTCTGGTTTTGTTTTAGGGTTAATTTAGTAGCTAAAAGCACTGGAGTCTTTTTGCTAATAACTATATAAAGCCTAGGTGACCCATGACCTGGGTCTCAACTGTCCAGCTGAGAGGGGCACTGCTGAAGCTCTGTGAGTGAATCCCAATCCATCTTCAATCTCTAACTCTGTCTCTGGGATGGTGGTTGCTGCTTTGTACTTACTGTACACTGCTGCATTATAAATATGATTTTCTCCTTCAACTGGCTTACCCTGTGGCCCCTTCAGAGCTTGAGGAGATGCCAGGAGTGTGCTGGGAACATGAGGTTCTGGGTAGGGTAGGACACCCCTTTTGGGAGAGACCAGGGTTGCTTCAGCTGAACTCAGATGGGAAAGTGCAGAGTGACTATGACACAAAGAGGAACCATGGTCCCTAAATGCCTGGATGTTGCTTCTGACTTTCCTCTATGGGATGTTGTTAAAGATGGCCAAAAAAAAAGTTTCCATTTTAATTGCATTTGAGATGGGAGATGATAACCTACAGAATCTCTTGGTGCCCTCAGAAGTGTCTCTGGATTTTTAAGATCAACAACAGCAACTTCTGGTTGCAAATGTAAAGAAGGAACACTTTTATTGGTGCAAAACTCCTAAGCTACACTGTATTTTTTTGAAGATGCATTTTAAAAGTACTCTACATGAACTACAGAATGGGCATGCACTTAAAATTTTTAGTCTTTTGCTGAGGTAAGAAGTGTAAAGACTGGGGTTTTGGGAGATAGAGCAAGTATGTTGGGGAAATGGACGAGAATTAAGCCTTTATAGAAATGCAACAAGTCTCAGGCTGAGGAGACAAGATACGTTGTTCCTTGAATGGTCATTCTTTTCTCTAGGTAATCCAAATGGAAAGACCTACTCCAACTATCTACCCTTCTAAACAGTGATAAAACGGTGGGGTTCTATGTGCTGGCCAGTGTGTTACACTGTGCTGATCTAACCACCATCCTCTCCAGTTTTGTGCCAGTGGCATTTCCTACTGTGTTTGAAGGGCGAGGACCCCAAAACTGGATGCTACCACGCTGCATTTATTTGGACTGCAGATGCTCTTCTGAATTTTGGTTATGCTGGAGGTTAAATGCCTGCCTCATTTGGTTTGACAGGGCCTAATGTTTTATAGTATATTTTAAAAATGAAGGTAATGTTTTATAGAAGAGCATTGGTATCTGTAAAATAATAATTAAAAATGTCCACTGTGTGCTATAAATTACAGAGCAGTTACTGTTGAAATTTTCCCTTTTAACTGATTAACCATCTTACTTCCAGGAAGTAGGATTCAGTTTCCATATGAAGATACTGAAATTAAGTTAGCCATTCTAGAACACTACCAGTGCAGGGACAGGTTGGTCTTTTCCATCATGGGCTATGACTTGCTTCTAAGCTATATGGTCTGAAATGTTTTTACATGATATTTAAAAAAAATTGTTTAAGAAAATGACATTTGTTGCTATTGGCTGCTGTTATTGCTGTTGTAGTATTTGTCATCTGTAAGAATTGTCATCTGAAAACAATATAGTTATTAAAATGATGAGGGCATATGGACACTTGATTTATTTGATAAACCAAAGTATATTTCTACCAGTAATGTATTAGTCTGGTGATTCAAAGAACATTTTTTCCATTTAAAAAAAATCTAAACAAAAAGAAGCTAAAAAACCCCCTGTATCCCAAAATAATTAGAAGGAATAATCTATAAAACTGGGGAAAAAATAATAGGAAGAAAGAAAAAACTTAGAAAAATACAACAATTCATAATTAGATGCTCACAAAAGAACTGAACATGGTTGACAAGGAAGGCATTAGTGCTGCATTGACTTTAACTCTGTGTCATGTAAAGGCTCTGCTAGTGAATGGAAATAGTAAAGTCACTGAGGTTTGGCAGTCTGATTTTTAACCTGTTTTTTAATATTTTATCAAAGATATGGAAAACATTTAAAACCATTGCTGATAATTCAGGGGTAACACAGCTGGAGAAATAGATAAAATACACTCCCAGTCACTGATAGAGAAGATAGGTTAATTAACTGAGCTGGGTTCAGGCACACGATAATTTTTCGGCAGATCCACATATAATTTTGTACCTCGAAAAAGCAGTTATCCTTTAATGACAAAACCCTCTTTCCCAAGAACAGGGATCTGCAGTCATCAGTTGAAACTGGACTGGTGGTGTGACGTGCTGGCCAAAAGGCCTCATGCATCCAAGAGCTGCAGCATTGAGGTTATATTACCTCCGTATTTGGCGTTGCTCTGAAAAAGGCTGGAATGCCGGTTCCAGATGGGTGCACTTCAAGAAGGACATAGAAAACTGGAGATGATTCAGGCTAGGCTTGTAAGAATGATGAAGGAATTGGAAATGTGCTGTCTGGTGAAAGATTTAGAGCTCAATCTGCTTAGTTTAGCAAAAGTGTGGTTAAGAGATCATTTGATCACAATCTTAACATATTCACGTGGGGAGCAGGAGTGTGATAATGGATAGCTTTGCCATCAGGCACACAGAAGTAAGAACCACCAGCTTGAAGGCAGCCAAATTAGTTTGGAATTAAGGTGCAAAATTTAACAGGGAAGGCAGCTAAACACTGGAACAGTGTCTCAATAGCTGTGATGCATTTGCAAATGCTGGAAATGCCGTAATTAAGATCGCATGTCTATCTGAAAGACGGGCTGTAGCCTAGGAACAAGCTTCAACTGCGAAGTAGAAATTGATTCAGGGGAGCCTGTAATATTCAGGAGCTGCAGTTCTCGCATCTTTCCTTAAGTCCAGGAGTCTGTTTGCTGTGCAGCATAGTGATTAATTTCTGCTCATTTTGATTCTGGTTTAACCTTTAGGAGAATTTTTAAAGTATTTCTACATGGCATAATGGGCTGCAGGTATCCACACTCCGCCTTGAGAATCATATTTAAAAATAAAGATTTCTCATATAGGAGAAGCAGGTTTCTGGAATAAGACTTTTTTTCCCTCCTTTTTTTCTTCATTTTCTTTATTGTTTCCATGGGTTCAGTTTGAGAACAGAAAAAATAATGCAAGAAAAGTTACTAGCTACTCAGAGCTAAGAGAAAGAGCAAGAAACCATATTGGACTTAAGAAAGCTGTGATGTGAAAGTAGTTGGAGGCTGAGTAATAATGAAGGAACACATTAAAGGTCTTTTTATTTCCTAAATATCTAATTATCTCCATTGTGGAGACACAATACTGGTCTGATCCCACGTGGATTTTCTAATATGTGTTCTGACAGTGTTTGTTGCATACTGTTAAATTCTGAGAAACCAAATCTGTAACTTTAATGGTAGCTTGTGATGTTGCAAAGTGTGAACCTCTCAGAACAGATGCATGCTAAAGAATATTTCTTTGAAATAAATGCAAGAGGATTTAAAAAAAAACCAAACCTAAACCGTTACAATTGATTAGTTGTATGAGTTTTACTATAGCAACTTTAAACTGATTACATGGCTTTATCATATCAACTTAAAACCATAGTGTACATTTTGTTCATTGATCTGTCGTTTTGATGTATTGGACAGATTTATAATGCAGTTAATGCCTCTGCTCTTTAGATACGAGTTTCCAGTACTGGCAAAAGAAATTAAACAGATCAGTCTACCTAACTGTAGATTACTTTCCAACTGTTGAAATGCCTTTTCCTGTCTTGTTTAGCCCTGAATGTTGTCACACCATTTCATAGTACAGTATATGGATCATCTTGTTTATAGGCCTGTAACTTGCCAATACATCTGTGGATGAGCTACTTAGAGCCATTGATTGAGTCATCGCTAGAAAAGCAAAAGAATTAAAAAAGTACTTGAATCAGAAGAAAAACCGTATAATTAAGGCATTGACTTTCTGTATTCTATTATGGAGACATCACGGAGTTGCCTGGCTGGAAAATGAGCTGGGGTAGACATTAAGTTGAAGATCACAGCATTAAAAAAGTCTGACCTGATAGCTAGAACTGTTTTGGGCTTTTCCTCTTGATGACTAATGGTACACCAGCAGTACGCTATGTACTTATCTTAAAAAATCAGACTGTAGCTGTTCTTGAACGATTAACATGCACAGTATTCTGATTTTTTTCTGATGTGCATCTCTCTAAGTTAATGACAGTTTTTTATACACTTTATGCAATTATAAAATGTGTAAGTGTATTACAAAAAGTGAGGCTTTGCTGCTGTATTTCTGACTAAATGTGTCTGATACTGTTCAAATCTAGGCAATGTAGCATGTAGTTGAAATAAACTTCAGGATATTTGGGTGTGGTGAAGTTTAAACTCCCATCAGATTAAGAATATTGTGATTCCATTGTTATGTTTCACAATGAACACAGTTTGCTTTTTGATTAAAAGATGCTTAGATCACCTTCTATATATAGTGTTATGTAATTATTTATAAAGTAGATCACATAAAAAACTGCGCAAACATTGAGATTTAAAATCAGAAAATGTTGCTTCTGGTTGCCATATAAAACTTAAATAAGCAGCATTAATCCACTGACTGGTTTCTTGCTAAAAGTTTTATTTAACAGTTTTGCTTACAGAATATTCATGACTCAACATAGGATCTGGTTGTGGAGAGATACATATCAGGGAAGGATTTATTTTACATGTGTGTCTTTTAGTATCTTCAGGATCCCAGATTTTACTGACTTCTTGTTAAAATCCTTATTCTCCTTCAGAAATGTTATCAGTTTAGACTTTTAGGTTGATTTATTTTTCAGTGAAAATGCAAGAGGGGAAAAGTAGCTACATTCTAACACTGCTACTGATGTCACAGTAAGCAAGAAATCACAAGAAGTTGTAGTTTGATTACTTGTTTGGCATTTATTTTTCCTTTTCAGTCGGTGGTGAAGACCGGGCGATTGCTGATTAGCCATGAGGCTCCCCTGACAGGAGGATTTGCATCTGAAATCAGTTCCACAGTTCAGGTACACAGGTTATTTGTTTTTAAGTGTTCTGCATGGCTGGTTACCTATAGAATATTAGTATGCTAAAAAGTTGAGGTTTTTAATATTTTTTAAAAGTTTTTCTCTTTTAAGATTTTATTAAATTTCAGTCCTGTGGATGCTTGCATTACTTTACCCGAGCAGCTGAGAAACCACACACCTACCATGGCATCTGCTAAGCTAGAAAATTTAGCTTTCACTGAGAAGGAGTGAGGATAGGCTGTCAGATGCAAAGGAAAAAATCTTTATGTATAGTCTGTTTTTAATGTACTTGTTTTACCTTCCTCATACTTTTATCCCCAGAGCTTCTCAAAAATGTGTTCTAGGAATGCTGAAATCGGACTCAGAGAAAGCACAGTACAGTATGACGTGGTGCTAGGCATGGTGTTCAGGGACCTCATCAGGAGAGCCGTCTGTGAAAGTGGTTCACGTGTAGTTATGGCAGTGCTCACACACGTGCAGAGCTTGTATGTACAGAACAGCTTTGAAAGGTCGACATGAGTATCAGCTGTCCAGAGAATTAGGCTTTAACTTTTTTTCCAAAGTCCTTTGGAGCTTTTTGACATGGTTTATATGGGACTTGTGTACAGATTTTTCCCCTTAAGTTGATTTCTATGCATGTTAGTGGTACTGGTTTATAGAAACATCTAAACGGATTGTGTCCATCACTGATTACGGTTTTCCAATTATTCTATTCTCAGAGAAGTTAAATTGTAAGACCAGAGAGAAATGGGATTCTAAAATAAACAAAATATAAACTATGCAGGCAGTAGTTAAAATTTGGGACTTAGTCTTTTTGTAGGAAGAAACAGTCAATTTTTCTGGGAATGTAATTTTGAATTAAATATGCGTAAGGTGTCAGAAAACTTTGATCTTTGTGATACAATTTCTTTTACCAAATAACTGTATTAATTGTAATATAACAACATTATTAATTTCTTCTACACAATTTTGTCTCTATTAAGAAACAAATATTTGTCATCCTTCTAAGTAATTGGTATTTGACCTCCCCTATTTTATAGGTAGGCTCTTTGGTTAAAATAGGTCCAGAAAAGTCATGAGGTACAGCCAACTGTGAGTTTTGAAAGTGATGATTTTTCTTAAATCTGTTAGAAAATAATGAAATAAACTCAACCAGAAGACCCTGTCTTTTAGTATCTTCTTACTAACACTTGAGAAGAAAACTATGTAAAGCTGTGCAGCAGTCTTCTGATTTATTGGCATAACAAAGGAAAGCGTATGTGTTGGAGAAAAAAGTGAGCTGAAAAGAAAAAAAAACAACTTATCAGTAAATATTACTGGAAGAGCATGGAATGCTCAATATATTGCTGAAAGTACAAAATGAGTTTTTAATCTCCTCAGACCTCTGCTAAGAAGGGTACTTACCTGATTGATCCATCTTGGGGTTGTTTTTCATATCAGAGAGGTATCTCGGCAAATATAAATTATGTAGACAACAGTTTAAAATGCTTTAATAAAGGGCTATTACTTTCTGTCAATATTGAAAGCAAATATTTGTTTCATGGTAGTAGCTAATAATTTTATATTCATATATTTTAGGAAAATAGGATTTCTATCTTGAGAAATATTAGTTAATTTATCACACATGCTACCGCAGAATATTGGAATATAATTCTTTGGCATTGAATTTTATCCAGGGCAAGTTTCTTTCATATAAATTGTTTGACTTGAATCCATGTTATAACCATATTGTCATTGCTCTTTATATCCATTCTTGAAGATTTTATCATCCACACTAAAATTTTGATACCAGGTTTTTTTAAGAATTTTCATACTGCAAAATAGATTGGAATAATATTTACAAAGCATTACAGCTTTTTAAAGAACAGTATTGCTTTAGGCATAATAAAGACTGTGCTTTTTTTTTATTCAGTTAAAACACTTGATCTCTAAACGCTCAAGTTAAGTCCATATGTCTAATATCACTGGGCTGTAAAAATAAAAACGAAAAGTGAAATTCTCTTTTGCTGGATACAATGCCTGCTGAGAATGCCAAAAGTTGGGGATTGCAGTTGGCTTTTGTTTCCTCTTGCACATGGAAGTAATAAGACTTCAATAAAGTGTGTCCAGTTGGATTAGATGGTTAGTTTCCATATTGTTATTCCATCCTTGCTGTGAGGTCTCTCGTCATAGAAATAAGGTGAATAAAAGTACACAGGTTATTTTAAAAGTTAACTGTTGCAAACTCTTTGTGGTGATACGTGCTGCAAGGGAAAGAGCACAAATGCCAATGGTGGCTTTCACTCATGGACTGTAGGAGGAAACTATATTGAACGATTTTCCATTCTATGTGACATTAAATCTGTGTTTGGAGACCATATTAAATCAGACTTGTTCTGTGTCAAATGCTGAATATTTTGAAGGGGCATATTATTGCATTAGGTGGTCATTTGCTCTGATTTCTCAAATTTGCAACTCGAAGAATGAGATGAAGTGGTGTAGTTAAAACTCTGTGTGATACGACTGATGTTTAGTGTGTGATCTCAAGGGGTATTTGGACCTGAGCAACAGGTGATCAGATAAATTCAACACAGGTACAGCTAAGACTTCATATTGATTATAGTTTGCATAAAAGCTTGCAAAACAGACAGCAGAGAGGGCACTAAACTTTTGCATAAGGCATACAGTTGGAGCAGTTTGAGAAGCCTTAGAGAAGAGCCTGCTGAGATGTCACTTCCAAGATAATGAGGTATTGGGTGTGGAAATCATCAGTACGTTAATCACTTGTAAGATAAAAGAATGTAAATCCAGTGTTTGTGTCCCTGTTAAAAAAAAAAAAAAAGAAAAAAGAAAAGAAACAGGATGTTTTCAAAGAGGGATGAGAGGGAGGAAAAAGGGCAACAGGAGTAGATTATATTACGTTGTGTGATAAAAGGCTCATCTCCACATGCCCAGACATGCAGAGGAGCCCAGAGACACAGCAGCAGGGGGAGGAACCCCAGTACCCCAATAACCATCTCTGTGAAATGGAGCCCCCACTCAGGTCCCACCAGAGCTGTCCCCAGCATCAGCCCCATGGGCCAGGACAGGAGCACCCACCATCAGAAGTCAGAGACGCTCTGGACCATTCTGCAGACTGAAGAGGGTTGCTGCCTGCTGGTGTTTGGGACTTACAGATGCAGGGGAACATTTTTGAATGATGCAAGACATGGGATGTTTAGAGGAAGAACCACCAAAGGTGGAGAGAGGTAGGGACCAAGGTTCTTAGGGGAGGAGTAGATGTGGGAAAATTGAGAGATAAGGGGACAAAAAGGACTGGCTGCATATAAACAGGCTGGTTGGTAGGACTGTCTGTGCCCTGTGCCTGATCAGCACAATGTGTCCTGTCTTCTCATTGAACTCCATTGTAACTATATTCCTGGGTGAGACTCTTTCTATTCTGTGTGTGTGTGGAGCTCTAGGTGCCAGCTGCTGGAGTTCAGAACATGGGTCACTGGGGCCAGTGTGCCCAAGGTGTCATACTAGCCATAGGTGAATGGGGCGGGGGGGTGTCTGTCACTAGCAAATATCAAACTGGAGTAGCAGGGATAAGCTTAAGGGAGACAGGTATATATGTGTATGTGTGTGTATCTCTGAGACAGCTGGAGAAGTTGACTACTGGGAGAACCATGATGTCCAAGCCAGCTACTGGAGAGACCATAGGGTCTGGAGTCAACTGAGACCCATTGGTGTGTGCCTGGCAGTAGCTGAGACAGCAAAGGAGATCGAGCGCTAGCTACTAGACAGTGTCAGAGCCCAGTCACTGCAGGAATCTGCAGTGTGTGTGTCTCTGTGTGGTAGTGTGCAAGTTGTGGTGGATGTCTGTCCCAGCAGCTGGAGTGGGTCTGTGAGTAGGGGCTTGTGGGAACAGGTGTCAGCAGCTGGAGAGTTGGAGGATTTTAGGAATTTCTATCCGGGTAATGCAAGTGCATGTTGTATTATTCTACCTTTCCCTTTTGTTAATCTTGCAATAATGTAATTTGTATGTTTCACAAAATCATAGGATTACAGAGTGGTTTGGGTTGGAAGGGGCCTCAGAGACCATCTAGTTCCAGACTCCCTGCCATGGGCAGGGACACTCCCCTCTAGACCTGTGAGTTACCCTTATTTCAGAAACATCAGATTAAGCTCTGTCTTTCCGTAGTGCCACTGTGGCAGAAAGCTACCTTGCAGAGCAGCAGCTTGAAACCCCATCTCCTCCATATCATTCTTGTCCTGTCAACACAATGAAGATGATGGTGTGACACAATTTCAGAAAGAAGTGTAAGACTTGATAAGAGACTATGGTTCTACAAGAGGAAATGAACTCAGTCGTGTGAAGGAATGCTCCTTGATTTTCAAAGTCTTTCATGCTTGCAACAGCTGACAACCCTTTTATCAGATCTGTATTTGTAACTGCTACTGTGTCATCACAATTCCAACTTAAACTGTGATGCGTTGCTTTTTCTTTGCAACCTAAGAGGTTATTATTCTAGGTTGCCTTTACTGGCATGAGCTTTTGAGCATCGGTGTCTTTGTAGAAATAGGAGTTCCTCTGAATGAAGCACTCCTGTTGAGCTTGCAATGTAAAGAGGATAAGGAATCCAAACATAAAGCTGTAAGCCTGCAGTAACCAACAACCAGCATTTGAAAGAGTGCTGTAGGTAATAAAGGTTTTGGTTTCTACAATGAGTAGTTCTTTGAAGGCTCACCTGGAACAGACTCAAAGGTGATCTTCTTTTCTTTAAGAAGTCATTGCCATCATCTTTTGGTATTATTTCAAAATTACTAATCATACAGCTCTGAAAGAAATTCCATGTAAGCCTGGAACAAGTAGCTTTTATTTTTAAAGTTGAACTTTTAATAGTCGTTATAGGCATTAATATAATATGCAGTTCTTGCTGTTTGGCCGTTTTGTGTATCTTCTGTCTATGATAAATGTGTACATATTTTCAACATTAGTGGTTATTCTGCTTAATTTCTGGCACATTTGGGCCCAATAAGCAGCAACTACTTGACTGCAAGACTGAATTGCACAGTACAATATGTAATGTTCTTTCTTGTTATTAAGGTACCTTTCTTGTCTGTCTTTATCTAAACCCTTTTACGAAACCTATACCTCTCTTCTGAGAAATGAAGGCAATTTGGTGGAGAATATATTTAGAAATTGGAAATCGAAGAGAATAGAATTAAGGTCATTGGGGAAATTTATAGGTTATTCTGGAAGATGCGTGCCTGTTGAGAAAGGATTAGGATGTGTGAGCTGACTAGTGCCTTGATTTTTTTTTTTATTTCCTGATTTATTTTTTAGAGCTTGTTCATCATATGTACAAAAGAACCCCCTAAAATACTAAAATTGTTCCCACTATCTACGGGACTAGATGTTGGAAGGCTTTATGATGGTTACAATAATACAGTGGTTACTATTTTCTGATAGGACTGAAATAAATATAGGGAATTAGCATGTACCAGCTGGCATTGATCTTGCAAATACAGAAAATGTATGGCACAGGAAGGTCTTTATACCTATTCTCTACAAATAATGGCTTAGTTACTGAAAAGTTGAAAATAATGACTACATTTAAATGTTTCCATTTAATGAATTTAAAGTCTTAATTTGGAACTTGGATCTTTGTGTACATCAGTAACAGTATAGCAGCACACAGCTTGAAAACATATGTCGTCATTCAAAGTGAGAATTAAGAAATGCACACGACTAAATCAAGGTGTTGGCTGGCCTGGCAAAGATCATGGCTATCTGTAAAATAAGTCGGCATGCAGGGTTTTTTGGTAGAGGGTTGCATAGATGTAAAAAGGAACATAGTGCCTTTGTTCTTTCAAGAACAGAGCAGTTCTGATTTAATTGTGCTTTTTTTCTGTCTTAATAGTGCAAATTCTTTTCTTATTGCCAGGTAACTACTTTGTCCCTGAGCATGTGGCTATATCTGGTGAGGATCTGGGGAACAGGGAATGTTGGGTCAGCTACCACAGACATGTGCAGGTCACTGGAGCTCAGTCATCAGAGTCCTTCCAGAGGGCTTGGAGTGTTTCTGAGAGTTGCACAGGAGTTTCGGTCTTAGAAAAGATTGACGTTAATCAGGGGATAGGTCCCAGCAAATTCACTGAAACAACCTGTTTCTGATAATTGAGTTACATGATCTCATTTTTTCAGTTCTTCAATTCTATATCTAAAAATTGGATATAATAACCTTTCTCTGTTTGGACTGGTGGTGTTTTAGATTTCCTGCTGCTGCTGCAAAATAAGACCTAATCTCCGGTAAGTGGTGTAATTTCCTCCTAGTGTGTGACATTAGGAGAAACTATTGTATGAGGTATTTTTGTGAGAAACATTTCAGGAAAAGAAAAAGTGGATATGTCTAGGAATGCTTTTCAAGGATGTAAGAGTTTCAGAGCAATTTTATTCTAAACCAGGTTGCCATAGAAAGAATTTGCCAAAAGAACAACAAAAATCCCCTTGAAAAACAACAACAAAATATCAATGATTTCAGCAGTATGGAGATTTAAAGTAAAATAGCCCTAAGTCTGATATTGGACAGGAACTCTTAATTAATTTACAGAGTCCTAATGAAAAAAAAAATCACCTTTACAACACAATACTTTGAGAAGGATTTATCTCTCCTTAGTATTTGGAAAGTTGAGATTTTTCAAAACAGTCCTATTATTTAAATTTTCTCATGAGCTAGTTATTCCCAGCAAAGCTGTGACTGCCCTCCATGGCAGAACTTATGGCACCACTAATGGTGCTTTGAGGGAGTGGCTGCAATGCTGTGCTCAGAAATATCTGCGGAGACCAGGTTTGTCTTTCAGATTATGCATCTGTGTCTGTACTTGATGTAACAGGAAACACTTAATAACCTGAAGTGGTCTGTGGGGCTTAGTTTTAAACCACAGAATCACAGAACATTAGGAGTTGCAAGGGACCTCAAAAGATCATGTAGTCCAACCCCCTGCCAGAGCATGATCACCTACACTAAATCACACAGGAACACATTCCGGTGGGTTTTGAATGTCTCCAGAGAAGGAGACTCCACAGCCTCTCTGGGTAGTCTGTCCCAGTGCTCTGTCACCCTCACAGTGAAAAAGCTCCTCCTTATATTCACATGGAACTTCCTATGCTCCAGCTTGCACCCACCGCCCCTTGTCCTATTGCTGGCCATCACTGAGAAGACCCTGGCTCTGTCCTCCTGACTCTCACCCTTTACATATTTATAAACATTAATAAGGTCACTCCTCAGTCTCCTCTTCTCCAGGATAAAGAGGCCCAGCTCCCTCAGCCTCTCCTCATAAGGAAGGTGCTCCACTCCCTTAATCATCTTGGTGGCCCTGCGCTGGACAACATCAAGCTTTGTGCTGGTGCCACTTAAAATCCAGTCTTAATGAACAGACTGTAAAGTCTGTCTTTACTGAAAGCAGTGCTTCCAGAGCAATTTTTGTCTATTTGTAAAGTCATTTCACTCTTCCAATATGGCAAATTACTTTCTGAACTGACTGTTGAGATATGGAATGCATACATCTTAAGAAGTTGGAGGAGCTTGAGGTACTACTTCATTCTAGAATTAATATTATATTAATTCAGTTGGAGAAATAATAAGAGAAGACTCAAACGTGTTTTCCCAAGTTTATTGGAAAGGTGACTGAGCATGGGCCAGCCTCAACAACTTTTTGTAGGACACAGACTTTTTTCACTGTTGAGTACCATTTAATGAGCTGGCTAAACAAAGATTAAACTCTGACCTAAACGTAGCGCAGATACATAAGAAAAAGGCATGCTAAAAGATGCAGGTACAGGAGTATGCCCATTCAGCTGGCATAAGAAAATTATTAAATCTGCATTAATGTTTTGTAACTTTGCTTTGACAGAGTCCCAGGTGGCAGTAAAATTGGAAGAGTTATTCACAGAATATCATCCTTCATTTGCTATCCTATTTAATTTTGTTTGCCACTTTCACTCTTTTATCTCAACTAGCAGGAATCACAAGCTATAAAATCCTGGTTTTATAGATCACAACATCAGTTTCTGTCACTAGGAATATGATCTAGGAAATGCTGGTATAGAGGATAAAGAAAAACAGGAATAAACACAGGGAAGTCAATTCATGTTGGGCATAAAATGTATAATAATACCATAGAAGGAGGGTAGTAATATGAACTAGAAGCTATTTTTGCTATGCAAATATCAAGTCTTGTATAGTATTTAAGGTCTTCAACATATTTTGGTAAGCAATGTGGAAAAGATAATAGACAAAATGTTAGAAAACCAGGATTTATCATAGGAAATAAAGCTGTAATATTCATAAATAAAAAATGAAGTTTGTATAATACAAAAAAAGTTAAAAAGGTAAGATTCATCAGTGGTACTGAAAAATTTTGTGAAGTCAATATAAAAAACTATCTTTCATGTTAGATATTCGTCTTATGGATTTAATGTGAATCTTTTATACTGATTATCAAATGGAAGAGTTATTCTGTATTTTCAAGGGCTTTCTAAAGAGCTTGGATACAGCAATAAACAGTTGAGATTTTCTGTTTTCTTCTGTACATAGAAGGTCAAGTTTTGTGCTTTGTACTCCACTGTCTCCCCCTTAACCTCTTGTGATGTTCTGGGCTACAGTGCCAACACATCACCCAGGGCTTGCCAGCCCAGCAGTGGGGGTTCAGTGGTTGTGTTTATCTGGCAGAGGCGGCACTTTTCTGAACCTCTGTCACTTTCAAAAGGGAACCAAGGTCCATGAAGCAATGAATGTTCTCAGGGTACTGCCTGTATTTTCTCCACATTAGCTCTTGGAAGCACAAATTTCTCTGGATGTTACACTAAAGTCTCTTACTATGCAGTTCGACTCACTGTGTGGAAGTATCTTAATTTTCACCTTGTTTCATGTTCTGATACCTGTGCTCCATACCAAAGTCTTGTTTCACAACTGTAAGAACTGCAGCAAAAGATGAACAGACTTGTAAGAAGCTTTCTTTGGTGTTACCCTGTCATAAGGTCTGCTTCACTCACGGGACTTTGCACATGCTTATTTTACTTTAGGTGGACGTGGGAACAAATCTCTCTAAAATGCAAACAGAAAAATCATGATAGTGGTCTGTGATGCCAGTTCAGGCTACAAGGGAATGTTGTCTTCCTCTAGGTTGGAATAAGTTCTGTGCTGATGGGAGAAAAGTGGTTTAATGCATTGAATATAGCCAACTATTAAACGGGAAGCACGTAATCTGTCTGTACAGTGTAAGACTCCCAAATACATTTCTTAAAATAAGCAAACAACCCCCAAATCCTAAAATAACATTCAAGATGGAAAATGAAGTTGTCAAAGATTGTGTTGGATTTTTACATGATCCACTCCAAAATGCACTCTCTAAAGTTATAAAAACAGTGTGTTTCCATGTCCAATTAGTCCAATCTCTAGATGCAACAAAAATCAAAATGTCTTATTCAGCTGCAGCTCAGCTTGAAGGCTCTTCAGCCTCTGTGAAACACTTCAAGGAAAGGCCCACGCAGGCGTGGGCATATGGGCTCAGAGAAGTCTCAGCCGTGAGGTTGCTCACATGTACTGGCTCCTCTTGGTTTTGGGGACAGTCTCATTCCCTGCATGAGAGGATCCACAAGCCAATGCCCTGGCTGCCTTGCCTTCAGGCAGCCACTTTGTGGCACATCCTTCCAATGGCAAATGATTGACCCAGCTAAGTACCACGCAGCTGCTTGCTTGCTCCCCTGGTGGGATGGGGGAGAGAATTGGAAGGGTAAAGGTGAGAACGCTCGTGCGTTCAGTTAAAGACAGTTTCACAGGTAAAGCAGAAACCATGCATGCAAGCAAAGCAAGGCAAGGAATTCATTCCCCACTTCCCATGGGCACGCAGGTGTTCAGCCATCCCCAGGAAAGCAGGGCTCTGTCACATGTAACGGTGACTTGGGAAGACAAATGCCATCACTCTGAACACCGCTTTCCCCCCTCCTTCCTTATCCCCCAGCCCCTTATATGCTGAGCATGACATCATATGGTATGGGATATCCCTCTCATCATTTGGGGTCAGCTGTCCTGGCTGTGTCCCCTCCCAAGTTCTTGTGCACCCCCAGCCTCCTTGCTGATGGGATGAGATGAGAAGCAGAAAAGGCCTTGATCTTGTGTAAGCACTGCTCAGCAGTGACTAAAATGTCTCTACATCACAAACATCTCTATATCTAATCAACAAAATTTCCAGTACAAAACCAAATCACAGCTCCATACCAGCTACATCTCATCTGAAACACGGACAGCTGCACACACCAGCTTTGCTGCTATGGTGTTGGGGATCATGGATGGGAAGGGTGGTTAGGGCATGTGCCAGCAAACAGCTCGTGGTGGATGGAGCGGGGAAAACTGAAGACAGTAGGCAGCTTGAGACTGCCTGCTTCTCCAGACAAACATTTGTGGTAGGCAGTGCCTGGCAGGATGAGGTACTTTTTAGGAAAGCATTCATTCAGCTGAGAGAGAATGTTTTAAAAGTTTGGCATTAACTTGTATGCTTTCTATAGAATTAGTTTCAAGTAATATAGTGAATAAATGCTTCTGGCACTGAAGCAAAAGAGCCCTCTCCTGTCTGTTTCCAGCTGTGCTGCCTGTTAGGCAAGGGGCAGCATTTCTTCCAGATGCATCCAACCCCATCTGCCTTCTGCCTGAACTGGTGTTCCTGTGTCAGTGGGCTGGGCGAGTGGGCAGCCGAGTACTTTTTTGTTTCTTCTGCGAGTTCTTGAAGAAGCACGATGAGTTTATCCCAGGACAGCGCAGAGGGGTAAAGCTGCAGAGTGCTTCAGAGTCATCGTGGTTCAGTGAAATCAAAAGTTTTGGCTGCTGAACCTGGTCGGTGTTGGGTTCACCTTAATCAGTTGAGTGTGTAGTGTTAGGTATGCTCTTAGTATATTTACTGAGGACATTTTTTCCACATTCTGATATTTAATTTGGCATGCAAATGTTCATATGCCTGAGGCTGAACTCCAGCATCATTGTCCTGCTGATGCATCTGCGTTCATTCATAGTGATTTATAACTCTGAACAATGTGTTTGGCCTTCCATACACTAATTCTGAGAAAGACCAAAAACATGGGCACTGAGGCAGAATTAAAGTTTTCTCTCTGCTTTGCACTCCCCTCCTGTCTGCGTGTTCATATGTTTTGCTGTTAGAAGTCGTTCTCCTAGGGGAAGGAAATAGTTTGCATTTGTACTTAATCTAAGGTACTCACTCTTCTGTACTTTCAGAAATAAAATTTTAATTCAAACTGCTTTGATTAGAACTATGCTGTGATTCCATCGTTAAGTTTCTGATAGTTTGTGGAGCTGATAGAAATGAGAAGGTTTTACTCCAAATTGCGAGAGCGGCAAAAATCCTTCTGTGGACTGTGTATCCTGTGTTTTCTGGTCTGTGATGTGGTGACGTTTTTCCACTTTTGTCTCTAACACCATATTAGAGTTCAGTAACATCAGCATTTTTAACTGGTATTTAAACAGAACTAATGATGATTGAGAAAGACATCAAATTTATGAACTTTCCTATAGCAATTTTGGGGAAATGCTAAAGCTATTACTGAGGAGGTCTTTGTATTTATACAATGTCAAGTCACCAACTTGTTGTTTAATTCAAATTAACATTAAAAAAATCCATTTTGATAGTGCTTTGAAACATCAACTCTAGTCTGGTAAAGATGATCTGTGGCAAGACTCTGGAATAAGGACATTCTGCAAAGTAATTAGTAACTCAAGGATATTTAACTTCTCTTCTGCTCAAAACCCTAACAATACTTGTTTAACTTGCTTTATTTTGTTTGGCATTATCTTTTCTTCTGAATGAGTTATGAGTCACTTTAGGACTCCAAGTAAGCGGAGCTTTGAACAGCAATTTATGATGGCATGCACAGGAGTCCCCCATAAAAGTGTGGCAATGACCTTTCTTTCAATTTCCAGTGCTATAAAAAACTTCTTGGGTGGTTGAAATCACTCGACCTTTGGCATCATTTCTCAAAACACTTCAATGGGATGCTAGAATCCTTTATTAGCCACAGGTATAGCAACCTAATACGTACTAAGGTACCCTGGCAAGCCAGGGTAGAGTTTAATGAGGAGTCTTTTAGTTGCGCTGTACATCAGGTTTACTTCTTTGGAGCAGATGCTCAGTAGCTTGTCATATTTACTTAAACATTTAGGGTTGATTGATGAAAGCACATTGTTTTGGTTTTTTGTGGCCTTTTATATTTTGATAATGGCAATTAATAACAGTCTGGCTAGGCCATCAGTTTAGATCAACAGACAGAACTCAGAGTAGCACGCCTGGAGAAGAGTGATCCACGGCATATAAAAACCTGTGCAGAATAGAGGGAAAAATATAGTACAAACCAGACAAAAAAAAAATCTATGCTTGCATGTCAGTGGATCACTGAAGTTTTTAAAATGCTGTAGATGAGGAACATTGTTTTTGTTTTTTCTTTTTCCTTTTCTTCTAGGTTTGAGTTAGTTAAAACGTAAAAGACCTGTAAAACAGTATTTTTTTAAATTGATATTTTACGTACGTACACAAGATCAAATTATTTCCGTTCCAGGCTGGATGTATTCATAGGAAAGGATGTAAAAAGAAGCCCTTGAAGTCTTCTGTGCTTCTGTGCCCTTCCAGAGGGCCGTGAATTTTATACTGTTGCTGTTGGCTGCGTTGAGATGTTTAATACAGAAGAGAAAATGGAGGCCGCAGTTTTCCTGCCTAAACAAACTAGTCCAAGCAGCTTCCGCTGCAGTTGTGAGAAAGGAACTGCTGGCTTTCCCTGGGGACAGGCACAGTTTGTCAGTGCCCAGGTGTCGCCCTGGCTTAAAGTCTCAAATCTGGACACATGATTGTAGAGTAAGCTGTGAGTTTCCCTGTAAGTGCTGAGTTTCCATGTGATAGCTTGGATAGGCGCAGAGAAAGAAACTTGGACATAGTTGTTGGGTTTGTTTTTTTTAAATCCAGTAGGCCTTTTGAATGTAGATGGACACATGTTGACTGCTGTCACGTAGGGATATAGCAGTTAAAAAGCTACAATTAAAAAGTTACAAAAGCAATTAAAACCGATTAATAGTTCCTGAGCAGCAGACGTAAACTCAGAATTAGTTCCTGAGAAGAAGAAAATTGCTAATTTCAGTGAGTTCCATGAGAAGAATAACAACGCTGAGAGGGAGCCCTGCATGTCCCTCTGCTCCTGCGGCTGTGCTAGAGAAGAGTCTGTTGCAATACTGTAGCACCAGCATAAGAGAATGAACATGAATTGCTGTCCTAGTTGTAGATAGAATTATTTTGCTGTATGTAGACAGTGCCTGTGATGCTTGATGTAGTTGTGCTGTTCGCTGTCAGAGTGGGATTTTGAAAGCACGGCTTTATTGAGCGAGCAATAGCAGTACTGGCATCTGTCTGCGTGCCACTGGAAATGTTTGTCACGCTAACTGTGAGCATCTAAGCAGGAGACGAAATTATAGGCACACATAGCGCAAATCACTCTGTCACTTGTCTTGCAAGGAACAAAAATCAATGAGGATTTAATGTTAGACGTGACTGAGTCAGGAAGGAAGGTCTGCTTCCACTGTACCAAACACTGAAGCAGTCATTTTCTAAAACACCCTTCAAAACTGAAGGAGTTTCTCTACACAGAGCCAAAACCATCTTTTATTAATCTATATATGGAAGTTTCTGACTCTGGAAAAGTTGATCTGCGTAACTGGAATTGTTTCTAATATACATTGGCTTGGAAATTATATTTTGCTCCTTGTCGTCACTGGATAAGTGCCTTTTGTCTGTGTTATGGCAAGTGGAGTTCTGATCACCCAGCTGCGTTTTGCTGAAGCACCGAGCATGCACAGATGCCTAGCAGTGCAGTAACTTTGATGTCTCAGGACTCCAAGTATTTTCTTGGATGGAAGTCAGAAGTGGAAGTGCAGAAGTGTTTCGTTGTCTCCTATCATGTGGTGAAAAAGTACCATCTCTCCTGTACGTTTTAAAGAAACTGCTGCCCTACATTTGGGGTAATGTAGATTAGGAAGGAATACAGATAAAATGTTGCTTTCTACTCGAGGGAATATTAAAAAAACCCCAACCTAACTCTTGGGAAGGTAGGTGGTAGGAAATGCAGCTGCTGAGATTTCAGAAACAAAATCTGGATGCAGTACCCTCTTCCTTTCAATGCATCTCTGGTGCTATCAACTTGGCTCTAAGTCACCCATGGGGGAAAATGCGGGCCTGGGCAATGAAGTCAGTGGAATTAAGATTTCATTCTGAATATCTTTTTTTAAGTATTCCGTTTCTTTTACAAGTCAGTGTGTGGAGAGGATTGTTGGCCCTAAGTGTCACCTGTTAATTTTATTTCTTTAACTGGTTGCACATGTGTAGGATTGGAAAGCTTGAGTTCATTACAGTAAAAACGATAGTCCTTTGCCCTTTTGTACCTTCTTTCATTCAACCAGCAGCTTCAGTTGTACTGCGCATCGATGAGTAACCTTGCAGTAGGTAAACCCCTGAAAAGTGCAATGTCTTTGAGCAGAGAAAATGCTAAGAATGTACTCTGACAGTTTTATGACTAATTATTAATATAATATTTAAAAAATGAATGTCATCGGGTCTTCTAGAAAGGACATGTCTCACATTTTCTCTCCCTTTTGTTTTATAGATTGCAGCAGTATTATATTGGAATCATATATGGCTTTTTACTTTATATTACACATAAATAGCATGCATGTTGTATCTGAGGAGAGATAAATGCAGCAGCCAGCAAATAAACTTGTAACTTGGACACATTTAGTTTAACTTATATTAGTCAAAATGTTGTGCATTTTTTTTGAGAGGACTTAAGTTTCCTCAATGCATTGATTGAGTTCAAAGTTGCAGCCATGCCTCATCAAAAGGTACAAGCGGCAGTAAAGAAGGAATCCTCATTATCCATTAGTCCTTCAAAAATGTAAGTTAACCTTAAGAAGCGTGTCTTGCCTTGCTGGAAGTTACGAAAGGCAATGCAATCCACACAATCCTCTGAAATAAACAGGTCACAGTTACTGTGGCTGTGTCATGGACAATCAGAAAAAGTAGATTTATTTTTTTTTAACCTTCAATCTTAAAAGCCATTTGTGAGTCTGTGCAGTTTTCCTTTTTTTCAGTCCTTGTCCTGCATAGCTTTCGTTTTTCTTTATATGGTATATGAAGTTTGTATTTGGTTACCTAAATATACTTGAAAGAAATCCACATCTGTCCTGAAGCTTACTGAAACATCCCTGCTAGCTTATTTCTCTTAGAACTTTTCATTCATGAAAAACAGAGTGATTATTGGGTATTTGAAAAAAGATAATCTACGTATGACCTAGTTCTTCCTTTTAAAGCTGATATTCCACAAATCATCTGCTTAAGAAATAAGAGAGAATCAACATAATCACAGTGATGCAATTTTTTTATAGGAAAGTACAGAAAAAAAGGAAAGAAACATCATGACTTTATGCCAGTGACACTAGTACTGACATTAATTTGTCTGTATTGAAGTTTACCAGTTCAAGGGTAATTGAACTACTGCGATCAACAAGCCATTACTTAACTTCACGAGAGACAGCATTTCAAAACTCTACAGAGAAGCTTTTTTAGGGTAACTGAAATCTTTAACAAGGTTCTTTTTGAGAGAGATCAGGTTTTTACACTTTGCACTCATAACTGTGTGGCTGAAAAGAGTTAAATTTTGTGAGCATATATGCCCATTTCTTTACTGGTTTAAGAACATCTTTTAAATTTAGAGTGCTTTAAAAATAAGCAAATAAGAACTTTTGTTGTTTAAAAGGCTCTCCTAATATTGATTGTGGTTTTAGGTGTATCTAATTTCTTCTTAGAGCAGCAGCACTTTCATGGTTAACAGTGTGTTTCATGGCTTATAAATTAAATGGTCAAATCCGGCTTCCCAGGGGCAGGGTTTGATACCTGGCTTGCACATGTATTATGCTAGTAGGTACAGAAATCTATTATGCTAATATATCAAGGATTTATTTTGAAATTAGAAAAAAAGTTAATATTTGGAATAAAAACTACTTTTCATTTCCTTCTCTCTGATATATTTCCTCGTCTGTGGGCTGAACTTGCCCCAGGGAAAGCTTTATTAATAGGTCAGGTGGCTTGCAAGAAAGGATAGCCAGGAATTGTTGCAAGCTGTGTTTCAGGCATCTTTCCATACTAAATTCAGATTTTTCATGTGTCAGGGATGTACACCTTTTAAAAAAGTTGTCTGATTTCTGTGATCATGTGAGTACATAATTTTTGGCTTCCTATGATTACAAACATGGCTTTTTCAGGAATTGATTTAGTTAAAAGATGCAGACATAATAACCTCTACCATACACACAGCATTTGTGGAATATCCGCTAAGGTAAAATAATTTTTTTTCCTGTAAAACTGATCATATATTCTGCATTTTATATATATATATATGTATTTAAATTGTGCAAATAGTCTAATAAAAAAATAAGCAGAAATAATTGAAGCTCTGCTCCAATCTCATGGTGAGATTATTGCTTCTTCTGAACTTCACAGCTAAATACATTCTAGATAGCATAATAAAATTAACTTTTAAAAGCTAATAAAATTAGGTTTTAAAGTGGAATACAGAATTATAGTGATATATACTGGAATTGTCCTGTGAAAACTGTTGAAACTTTTACAGCCGAGTGACTTAATACTGCAAAAGTGAATTTTAGGTCTGAGTTGTAGTGGTGCATGCTACTATTTGAATTAAAGAAGAAAGAAAAATCTGCTATTGAAACTTGTGTTCCAGGGCTAGTAGCTGAGACATAATCTGAATAAAATGTATTTTTAAGCATACGAACATGTATTGCAAAAGAAAATCTCTTCAGTAATCTCGACTGCAGCCTGGTAGTTAAATAAAAATTCAGAATATTTTAAAAAAAAAGGTTTTTCATTGTTAAATAAAATGGAGTTTCTGTTAGTTATTGAAGTTTACAGGCTACACAGTTTATTTTATAAATACGTGGGTAGGTTTTCTTTAACCATCCCTTATAGTATAAAATATAAGCATAATTTCTACTATTAAAAAGAAGCCCTCCTTACTGACACTATAAAATATTTTTCTGGAGGGAAAAAAATTAAAACTAAAAGGTTCATGGGTAGCATACGTCCCAGTGTTTTACTGTGGGACGTGGTTCTGCGCACTGTTAGTCCCGCTCCCAGTCACTAGCCAAGAGTTGGGCTAAAAATACGACAGAGATCACTTACACCCACGGAAGTGGGTCGGTTTTATCAGACTTGAAAAGCCTTTTGCAATGTTAAATGTTGACTGCAAGTGTGAGACCCCAGTCTTCTATTTGAGTGCATGTGGGTATTGTGCCAGAGTCAGGCGGGAGCTCAGCGCTCGCGGCCTTACGAGCCGCCCGACACTCTAAAACCTCAGACGTACGAGTGCTGGTTATTGGACCTTGCGTAATGGGAATCTTAATCCAGTCCTGTTTCTTCAGTAGTTCAGGTCGAGGAGCACTGAGAGGCATATAAATAGTGCCAGTGATCGCTGTGTTTCATAACGGGGCTGGAGAAAATTGCGAAATATGCCAGGGCCAATGTATAGGCTGCTTCTGTTCTTGACTGAATGTGACACCACTAATACCACAGCCAGGATCACAGTGAACGTACGCACTTAAAATGCTGCCCTGAAACCATTCGGAGGAAAGACAGAAGAGCTCTGAAAGCATGAAGTGACATTAGGAAACGCTGTTGTTTCATGCTTACTGGATGCACAGACCGTTTTGTCAGTGGCATGTTACTCAGTTGTGTTGACTGAGTGAAACACGCATACATTTCCTTTTTACTTTCCCCTTCATCACAAGCAAAGGGGGGCAAGCCTCTTCAAGTGGCTGTGTTTATTTGGTGCATGTGTAATAAAGCATCTGCCTCCTGAGAGGGAAAGCACAACTTGAACAGCTGCAAACAGCACAACAGAAAAAGATTGCTCAAAGTATCAAAACACCCCAAACACTGCTTCTGACAGAGCTGAAATCTCCTCTGGTACAAATCCACTGGGTCGAATGGAGTCACACCGCAAATTAAGATTACCAATGTGTGTACTCGAATAGAGCATAGTGGCATCCTTTTGAACAAAAACCAAAAAGGCAGTATCTTCTCCCTCCTCCCCTGTGGTATCTGTTGAGGGCTTGTAGGAAACCCCTTGGTTTTCTTTAAGAACTGGCATTTACATCCGCTTCAAATGCTGGAGGCTTAACAACTTCCTTAGAAATAGCTGCATCATGCAGTAGCTTTATTTCTTGTAACCGACAATGCATGCAAAGGCATAAAGGCAAATCCCTGGCTGTGTTCCAGGCAGCCCCACTGCTTTGCAGCCTTACACGTTCATCACTGCTTTCCCCACTCAGTTGCAAAATAATCTAACCCGTGTTCACTTTTAATTTTGCCATAATTTATTGGCAGTAAATATATTAAAACCACAAAGCAGTTGAGGAAGATGGCAGATACAAAGAGTTTTCAAATTCCTATTCATTTTTGGCTTTACGGCTGAAGTGATTTAAAGCAATCCTATTGCAACATGTCTTTTTTTCTTCTCTGAGAGAAGTGGTGATGTCTGCGCTTCTTGGAACCTCAGGATACACGAGTCGGAAGGAAAAAGAGTGGAGAAACACGACTGCAGATTTTACTGGCAATTTTCAAGATTTGAAAATTAACAGTGAAATAAATATTGTTTTGATTTGCCTCCAAAATGGAAGAACTCTTCTTAATATATTTTAGCTATATAAGGATACCTTGATTTTTTGGGAAGGTTTTGCTTTTCCCAAGATTTCGACAGATTAAGTCACGTGCATGATGCTGAACTGCTCATTTACATAGACTTCCTACAGGAAAGTGGGAGAGGGTCTGTTCACCAGGGAGTATAGCAATAGGATAAGGGTCAATGGCTTCAAGATGAAAGAGGGTAGGTTTAGGTTAGATGTTATGGAAGAAATTCTTTACTGTGAGGGTGGTGGGACACTGGCACAGGTTACCCAGAGAGGTTGTGGAAGCCCCATCTCTGGAGGCATTTAAGGCCAGGTTGGATGAGGCTTTGGGCAACCTGGTCTAGTGATGGGTTGGAACTAGATGGTCTTTGAGGTTCCTTCCAACCCCAACTGTTCTGTGATTCTATGATTCTGGAAAATCACATCAATAGTTGCATTAAGCTTCTTATACACGTGATTGTTTTTTCCCCGGTACATTCTGACAAAACTTCTGTTTTGAGATAACAAGAGATGATAGAAAAAGCTAATTTTTGGAAGATGTGTACAAGCATACTGCCTTCATAGTTTTCTCTTATTGTCATGCTTGCAGGAAACATGGGTTTATGGCAGCCCTTCTGCTAGAGAGTCGTGTCTGTGTTCAATGCTAAAGATCACTCGATTCCTATATAGTTTCTCTGGGGCTGAAAAGGATGTGTTCGTGCTACTGTTTCTTCAGGCAACTGAAAAAACAAATCACCCATTGAACTGTTTTCCCTACTTTCTCACCCGCACTTGGCAACGTGAGCTGCAGCTCTCTAGAAGATCATTAACAGATTTTTGGGATATTTTCACAGCCACAGCCACTCTTCCTCCCATTTCTGTGTGCCTCGGGGATGGACATAGGAGACAAATAATTGCTCTTTATTAACAGAGAAATACATCATCTTGTACTCTATGATTATGGGCTTTAAATTATCGTACATTGAAATTCGAGGGTGTTTTGTTAGCAAAAGGCATGAACGTTTGCTACCTCTGTCATGCAATGCCTGGGACTGTGCCCTCCATGGCAAAGAGTGTTAATTAGGGAAAGCAGGGCAACGAGGGCTTAGAACCATCTCAGTTCTCACAGCAAATCCGTATCTGTTATTTTAGAAAGATTTCAAACCGTAAAAGCATTTTGCAAAAGGTTGTCCAGCATCTAATAACCCTACAATACTGATGTCAGTGACTACGCAAGCAGGCTTTCTAGTTTACTTTGCACTTCCCCATATACAATGCAAACAGATAGCTAATGACTGGGTAAATACAATGGGAATGTACTTTGTGCACTGTGTGTTCTGAGCTTGAGTGTTTTGGTCTTTATTTTGTTTGCCTATTTTTATATTCTTTCACAAGCACATTTTGTAATGATGGAATATTACAGAGTGCCTAGTACAGTACAGAGGAATAACACAAGGAATGTATTGTGCTCACTCTTTTTAAATCTGAAATCCTTGCCGATGCCAATTATTTTTGGCTTTTATTCTTTTGAACTAATATAGTATGAACAGGGGTTATGTGTTATGATTCTTTAGCACAAAAGTGATCCTTCAAAGCAAAGAAAACCAAAACCAAAACCCAGACAAAAAAATGTATCTATCAGACTCCACTGTATCCATTTTATTTTCCTACCTTTTAAACTTATTTTTAAAATAAAAATCCATGAAAAAAATTAAATGTAGGAAAGACGTGACCGTGAGAGCCGAGGAGAAAGTCATTAACTGGAAACTACTACCAGTCGTAGTGTTAACCCATAAGGATTACGTTTGGGTCGTATAAGGAATACAATTTACAAAACCAATAAAGAAATGTGGAGAGCAGCACTCTGTAAAACCAGCCTGATCTTGGATTTACTGACACAGCCGCCCCATGTGCCGTTCGCTGCCTTTGCTGGAAGTGCCTGCTGCTGCCTGGGCTGTGCAGCTCATCGCAGGATTCCCAGCTTCTTTTCCGCAGCGCTGCTTTCCAGCCAGCTGCACCCAGCTCGCTTTGGTGTACGGGTACTTGGAGCCTGGGTTGCAGGATTTGTGCTTCATAAGGTGCTTGCCACCCTGTTTCTCTGTAAGCTGCGGTACCGCTGGAGAGCTGTTCTGTGAGCCAGTTGATGAGTCCTTTCCCCATGGTCTAATAAATATGTTGATAAACATTGATTCCCAAGGAACATGCCTCATAACTGGCTGCCGATCTGATTTTGTCCTGGTGATCGCCACCCTTTCAGCCTGACCGATCAACCAGTTTTCCACCCACGCTTGCATTTTCAACCCAGCTGTGTTTCACCAGCTTGGCTAAAGGGAGTTGTGGGAGGCTGTTGATAGCCTTGGTGAAGTCCCAGTTAAACAGTATCTGCTGTTCTCCCATTGTACATTGAGCATGCCATGCATCTCTGGAAGGCAATAAGGGTGACGAGGCAGGATCTGCCCTTCTTAAATTCATGTTGACTGTTCCCCAGCAACTTGTGATCCACATGGCATTGAGGATGGCTTGCGCCATCTTTCTAGGAACTTGAGGTTAGGCTGACTGGCTTGCACTTGCAGAATCACATATCTCTAGATCCTCCTTCTTGCGTTCCCTAAAAATGTGAGTTAATGATGTTGCTATGCAGATCATGTCACCGCTGTGTCTTGCTCCTGCAATCATAGGGTATTTGAGGAAGATAACAGCTATTGTAACACTTTCTCTGGTACCAGAGTGTCCCTCTAAGTAAAAAAAAAAAAACAAAACCAAAAAACAGCCCTGTATCAGCCATCTAATTTAGTTTAAAGGTTGAGCTGGATTTTGTTTATACAGTACCCAGTGGTCTGAATGGAACGGATTGGCAAAAGCGCACTGGCTAGTCTGTTTTTACATAACTAATTCTCCTAATTAGTTTAGAATATTATGGTGGAAAGAAAGGAAAACCAGTGATAGTGTTTCTGTGAAAAACTCCTAGTGCCTAGCAGTTTTTGTGTCAACATGAAAAGCTGCAGTAACAATGTGAGACCGGAATGCTTTTGCTACATATTGTGTTAACATCTCTCGCTGCCTAATTTTCCTCTCATCTGGTCTGTCAAGCCCAGTCATCATCAAGCAGGTCAATTTAGGTTTTGTTTGAAACAGTCTTCTGACATACTTACCCCTAAGGTTCAAGCAATGACATTTTGAGATATTTGTAAAAGATAAGCTAAATGAATATTTTACTGATTTTGAGAGAAGGGAGGTATTTATTTTGGAAGTCCAGGAGGCTTTGTATCCTGAAGGACACATGGTCTTCAGCATCAGATTTCTCTGATGGTTTTTTTCATTACATTCCTTTGCAACAGCTGGAATTGGCCTCAGAAAGTGGACAAATAGAGCAGTTCTCTGAAGAAAATTTGGAAAATTTTCTCTCCTAGATTCCTGTTTTGTATATTGCTGGCTGATTTAGATAAAGCTGAACTTCAGTTTAGAATGTTTGGAAGCCCATGATGTGTTTGTGTGGGAATAATTAGCATCAAAAGTGCCGTGTTACGGGCTCAGTATTCAGATTTTCCTGATCGGTTCCTTGATGCTGGATAAGCCTTGGCTGCTGTTGACAAACAGCTTTTCCTTTGTCTCTTGTTTCTTTGGTGTTAGATAGTTTCTGTGGAGTTTTAGCATTTGACTCCATTTTATATTTAGGAGAGCTAGAAGTTATCTGGGGGAAACAGAATTCCTTGCTCTTTATGGGGCAACGGACTAGATGTTCTGAAAAATGCTTCAGATCTTCATGCTATCAAGTTATGTAGCCATGTTACATAAACATTTGCGTTTGTTCTGTTTTCTTACTCTTAATTTTTAATGTACCTTTTGTATTTTCATTCTTGCCTGTTCTCAAATTCAGCACTATTCATTTCTTTTAGCAGCTCTTTCAAATGTTCTTGGAAGGGAAGCAATCATATGGTCTCATTTACAAGAAAATATTTTTAAGTGATCTGAGGAAAACTTACAATGGTAAACTGATTTTTTACTTTTTTTTTTTTTTTTTTTTAAACTCAGGCCATAAAATAATAATTAGAGAAGCATTCTGAAGTTGCAAGTAAACCTGTTACTGTCTTAAAATAATTTGCAGGGTGAGTGAGTGCAGTCCATGAGGGATTTTGCAGAATGCAGTACAAAATGTTTCTGGAAGTCACAGAGGTGCTGTGATTTAAAATGCAGGATTTGTCCCCTAAACCTCTGCAGTATCGGCAGGCAGCTCATTGGTCTTGCTGAGACTGCTGCTTTAGGTGGGTGCTCAGCAGCAATTATCGCGTAGGTGTATTGGATTACTGTATAACTGAGCTCCGCTGCTCATGTAATTTACCTTCGCTCGGCATCAATGCGATCAATATAAACTTCAACAATTGAAAATAAGTTCTTTAAGCTTGTACAGAGCTGGCTAGCTGCACTTAAAAATGATAAAATGTGATCTTTGTAGTTCAGCTCAGCAAATACAGCATGTGGTTGGTGTATTTGCTTATTTTGCATTACTTAAAAAATGGAACGAAAATTGTTTATTAACATTCAAAGCAAATGTTGAATTAATTACATCTGTGACTATTTTATATTCTTATGCTATGTACATCTATGCTCGAATGTGAATACTCTCCAAAGGCAAATGTGCTGCTTCTGTGGTGGAATATTAGCCGATAGTTTGAAGTTGTATTGCGAATAGTCAGTTACGTAATGCAAATGACTTTGTCAGACTTTCAATCGATTAAGGCCAGATTTGTCTCACCTAATTTTTGTTACAGCAGATGAAACAGACTTTTACAGAGAATAGCTGACCCTTTTCTAAAATAGATTGACAGATGCGGAGGCTGTATAATCCCTGACGTGTCTTTTATTTCCTGTCTAAAGAATTTACATGCCAGGTTAGTTAAGATGCCTGATTTAAGCTGAAGTTAGGGAGAAGTTTCACCTTTAGAGGGGTAGAAAAATTACAGATGGCTCAAGTAAACAAACAGCACAGAAAAAACCACATTATTCACAGAAGATGATTTAGAAATTTCATGTCTGGTAATAATTACATATTGAAAATCTCTTGTTTTGATGAAGAAGTGCTAATGTCATCTATTCACACAATTCATAAACTTTTAAAAGACAGCACATTGTTTTAATTGTTTTTCTCAGTTTTATTGTTGAAACGACCCATGGTAATAGTGAATTATGGTCTTCCAGTACTTAAAGGGTGTCTACAAAGGAGATGGACACTCCTGTTTTACAAGGAGTCACATGGAAAAGAGAAGGAATAATGGGTGCAAGTTACTCCTGGGGAGATTCCTATTGGTCACAAGAGGAAGAATTTTAACAATGAGAACAATCATCCATTGAAACAATTGCCCCAGGGGAGTGGTGGACTCCCCAACATTTTAACCCTTTAAAAATTCAGCTGGACAGGTTCATCTTGTCTAGAAGGTGCTTTAGTCTAGACAGTGATTTGCCAAGAAAGGTTGGACCAGATGGTCCTTGAGGTCCAACCTGGTATTGTATGATTCTATGATTAAATTATTTGTAATTAGCACTGGGAGACACTCAGGTTTGTCGATCTAGAGCCAAACAGTTTATCTCCCGACTAGACATTCATTGCCAAATAAAGGACTACTGCGCTATTTCAAAGGACAGTCGTATACTTGGGATACTCTCAATATTTTTAATAAGGTAAAGAATGCATTTAGAACTGAGATTAGTAGCTTATCTCTGAAGGCCAGGTGTGGAGGAGATGAGCTTTAAAACGTAGAGACGATTAAGAATTTTGCACCGAGGGCAGTATCGAACAGCAGTATGCCATGAGCTGTAATGTGAGGAACCTAGAAATAAAATGCAAATGAGACAGAAGCAGCAGCTACCCTTTAAATAGATAGACCTTTGAATATATATACACACCTTTGAATACAGCTACCTACCTCTAGATTGGTACAAAATAAGGACTCACATCATAAATCTCAGTGAGGAAAAATTCTCTTGCATATGTGTAGTCTGTAAATAGGTATTTATGAGAAAAAATCCAATCAAAAATACTATTTAATCTACCATAGTGTCTTCAACAAAGTTGTATCCTGCATGATCTAGCCAGATCCAGTTTCCTAAGCATCTAGAAAGGGATAGTGTAACCTTTCAAACATTACTCACTTGATGAATTTTGAAATCATTCATGAAGAATCAGTGTTGTTTTACACAGAGCTGAGAAATCTGGGGAAAATAATTAAGTAATAATTCTCTCAGCAATTATAGTACAAGACATTAAAATAGGTCTGTCAAAAATCTGACTGGTTTAGTGCTGTAAACAAAATGACACTTTACCAAATGAAAGTAAGCAGTTACTGCTTGAAATATTATTTAAATATTAGTAACAAATACATTGACATGAACTTGATCAGTCTGGTACATTTGCTGGATGCCTGAGTTCTCAGAGATCCTGAAACAGTGACTTAGAAATCTGAATTTCTGTGGAAAGCAATTACTCCAATTCTCTCACTAATATCACTGGAAAGAAACAGTGTTGGGAGTTGAGAATCAAGTCCAAAGGAGTTCAGGGAAACACAGGAGTGCTTGCGAACTTCAGAAATCATAAGGAGAAAAGAAGTCTCTTAAAGGACAGATGACATTAATTCTGGAGGAGAAACATGTGAAGGACAACAACATAAATAAGTGTTATTGAAGCTATGACATAAAACTGGCTCTGCCTTGACTTACTAGCTTTGATAATTGTGTGGACTGAAAGGATTATGTACGTAAAAATATTCACAGATTGTATTTAAAATGTATCAGGAAAATATATTCTGTTGTTGAGATGTGTTCTTCCATGTCGGTCAGGCTTTTCCACAAACATTTTGTTGTGGAGAGTTGTTTTGTATGTTTGTAATTGTTTAATTCTGTTCACACTTTTCTGGACTTTCAAGCAATCATTTTCTTCATTAAAAACCACAATTTCTGGAGAATAAGATTAAGAATAAAACTTGATTTAAGCTTTAAAGACTGTTCTTAAGGTTTTGCACAAGATCATAAAATGAAAATTGCTATGTGAATGCCAGATTTTACTAGTGAGAAGTATTCAACAGACTTAATAATGATCGTTTATATCTGAATTTTTGAAAATCAAACTATGTGCAATAATTTGCTCTGTAAATGCCATTGCTGCGTTGATTTGATCGTGTACCGTAGCCTCTAACTCCTCAGGCTGCTGGAAAAGCTGATGCAGACTTAGCAGAGCAAAACATTCGAGCCTGTTGGAACCGCTGACGGTTTTGATTCCATAGCTGGGAAATGGTGAGCGACCCATTACTCATGTTTCTGCTGTGAGTCTTCACCCTTGAACATTAAGGAGAGGAAATTTCTTCCCAGCTCAGGGGTGCTAAATATTTATAGCAAGAGAGTTGAAAACGAGGATTTTCGGCTGCAAAACTTGGGTCTTTATGTTTTAAACTGAGTGTTAATCCAGGATAGGCTCATTTCATCTAGGCACTGTGTGGCACCATGAAGTGCTGAAGTGCTGGAGCCGGCATCTGATGGCAGAGAAGTGGGAGAAGGTTTGATCTCTGATACAAACCAAATTAGTAAAAGTCACTGCTGTGCAGGTAGGTATGCTGATAGTCAAGTGTGTTACAGTGGTAGAAACTGTTGAGCCTTTCAATAGCATGAAAATGTGTTTCTATTCCTTTCCTTTTACGCTGCAGTGCTGTTCGGTATGTGGGAGTGTTTAGTAGTGGTTCCTTGCAGTTCTTCGGCTGAACGGTTTTCAGCTATTCCTTGGTGGCTCTCTTGATTTAAGACATGCTCTACGGTGTCATCTACCAGCATGTATTGATTTATTGCACTGTATGAAAAATAAAGATATCACTTCGCTATGTAAGCAACTGCCAGGATGACCAGGGCTCATGGTAATTGTGGACACTCCATGTGAAGTTCTGTAAGTTCTTTATGGCTTGAGTAATTTCCATGTGGCATGGATAATTTTTTAATAAAAATGGGACTTAATTTTTGATTTAATTGTTGGTTGACTGGACAATTGCCTGGGCGAGATTAACTGGAGGGGCTGTAAAGTTTTACTGCCATAAGGTCCCTCCACAGTCACAGAGCAGAAGCGTGGGTGCCACAGAGCTCCTGGGGATCACAAAGCAGAAGCATGGGTGTCGCAGAGCTCCCGGGGATGGCCTTGCCCCTGGGGGAGGCTTTTCCTCTCCCTCAAACTGTGAGGAAGTTCCAGACAACCAGCTTAAACCAGATGCTGGCTCCAAAATAGACAGCTGAGGTTAGAAACTTCCCACCCTGATGGAACGATTCCAGACATTTTGTTGACAAAACAGTTTTAAATTAAATATTTTACTGTCCAGAATGCATTTTGAAATTCTTTCAGGTAACACTCAGCTGCGGTTGCTGCCATTTCCCTCTGGGTAATACAGAAATACAAACTCATTCAGTGGCTTCCGAGTAACAAAACCTGCTTTTAGGTACCTTAAACCTGCCAGGCTGGGGATGCAGTGTTTGCTTTGCAACTTCAGGTGGGGGGTGATAACCATGACACCCCTGCCTGCTGGTGGAGAGGAGGGGTCTGTCCCTTCATGGAGGTGGGAGATGCCCCTCCACTGGGGCGGTGGGGTTGGTCCATACTGGGGAGCTTTGCCAGTCACTGCAGTGGTGCTGTGTTATTGAAATGTGTCCTGAGCGAGGTGGGAGTTTTGGATTGGAAAGTTGCTGGCTAAGAGAATTTCTGGAATTCTAGTATTTGCCATTTGAATTTGGAAATAAACCTGGAAGGAGGCACACGGAATTGATTGCACTGAAGTGAACTTGTGATGTACATGTTGCCATCTCAGGGTCTGCCTTCCAGACCCGCCATCGAAACAAATTGGTTGCTGTATTTAAATCAATTGAATTACAGTAGATACGGGTGAATTGTTATGAATTACAGTATGTCTGGGTGCCTATCTTCCAGCATGGCCAAGGGCACCCATGGAGTTGAACTGGAGTCCTGCCTGAGGACACAAAAAAAACCCAAACTGGAGAGTTGTTTTACGAATGAAACGCTTCTTGCTTTAAATCCACAGTTTAGTGATCTGTGACACATGCGATTAGTAAAAGAAGTAAAAGTGAGACGGCTTAGTGCCTTAACATGCTCTGTGCTTTCTTTCACCAAAAAAAAATTAAATCAGTCCTAACCCTTTGTGGTGTTTATTGCTGTCACCTCTCGCTGAGGTGTGAGAGCTAGAAGCAAACACAGAAAGCGTTTTACGGCTCACGGGACTGGTGGCAATAATCTCTATGCAGCGTTAACCTTTTTTTTTTTCACAATTTTGAGCTAGTACTTTTGTTTACGTAGCAGAAAGGATTCAGGATGGTAGTAAAAGTAAGAATGAAAGAATTTAGGGTGTCTTTCAATATAAATATTAATAACAGTTATGAAACATTCCAGTGAAAATGTATGTTTTTGTTATTACCTCACATAGTCTATCTCTTTGCACAGCTTGATGCTAGAAGACAAAAATTACCTCTAATTCTTTTTATGTATACAACAAGCGTATTTGCAAAACATCACCATTTCAAATAAGTATTTTTAAAGCTTTACTTTCTATAAACACAGCATAAGATGATTGCAATTTGAGTTAATTGCTTCCATGTGCTTTGTTTTGTAGTAGCACTACAGCTTTAAAATCTCACAGCATGAGATTTTACAGTAGATTATGGAACATAAATACAGAAATTAAATACAGGACGGTAATTGTAAATACATTTTTTCTATACTAGATTGATCTGTTTAGAATTATCACTTTTGAACAGATTTTAAAATTTAATTCAAAATATCTAAAAAATGTTTGACATGGTATTAGCTGTTCAGAAAAAAACTCATACTTTTTTATTAAAAAAAACCCACCACAGACCAGTATATTATAAATCTGTAACCTAGTTTTCTATAAGTAAAAATTATGATCTTAATTGCAGTACTGTATTAGAACTCTGTATGTTTAATTATTATAATTATTATTATTTTATAAGTAAAGTAAAAGTTTTCGTTTCTGCAGCTGTTCATAGGTTTTACAGTTAAGAACAGTTTTGAGTATTACAATGGAAACTTCATGGGGCTGCATTTGTACCTTTGCCAAATAATGTAATTAATTCAGTGCAAAAAATACATTGGGGTATAATATTATAATTATAAAAATACACAAACTGTAAAACGAAGTGCAGTCATCTTATTTTGAAACAATTTACTGAATGTGAGTCGTCTGTTAGCTGAGGCTGACACACAAGTCTAGTTCCACATGATTTTATAATCAGATGTCAGTGTGTAAAATCTTTGGAGCAATATAAACATATGTGTAAATGAATTGGTTTAACGTTCAATTTTTATAATATAATTGCCTCAAATCATGAAACCTCAGACCTAAGATGTTCCGTCAGGGAGGCAGAAATACTGGTAATGGTGAAATCCAAAAAGCATACAAGAAACAGCTTTCAGGTTTATGAGTCCAAAGACAACTCACGTGGTGTTCCTGCAAAAACTTCAGGGGGAAAAAAGAAAACCCCAACAGAAAAACCCACTCCTTAAATCCTGCATTATAATGTGAAAGCTCCCTGCTTTTGTTGGACAGCTGAGATGGATGAATCCGAAAGTATTTTAAGATTGGCTGCTGCTCTGAACGCAGTCAAACTTATACTGTTCAGCATTGTCACAGAAAAGAAGTTATCTGCGAGCCCAAGTTTCTGTAATTAAATCCTGGAAGGCCCCCTGGGTGGCTAGCACTGACTGGTGTTATTCAAGAGGAACAAGCATCGCATTTCGTTTATGAAATACTTGAGTAGAAATATAATGTATCTGTCTGCCTAACATACTTTCAATATTTTTCTTTAAGGCAAACTGTGAAAGATGTGCAGGCTCTTGTGTCTGACGGTGACTGTAAGTCAAAGCTAGATCCAAGGCCGTAATAGTAGGGAAAGAAGGTGGTAGACGAAAATCACTGGGGGCCTGGAAGAGAAACGACCATCTAGTTCAACTGTTCTGGGGCTGCTGGTTTTTAGTCCTTGCAAACCTATTATTTCAATCAAGCTGGAAGCTAATTACATGCAACGCTTTCATCCTTTACCAAAAAAAGATAAAGTGCCTCTATTTTTGGACTGGCTGTGGATTTTTTGGCAAAATACTGTTCTGTCAGAAAATGCCAATATCGAATGTTTTTGCAGTTTTACCATGCGGCTTGTCAGGGAGTAGTTCTGTCTTTCCAGGTGGAATTTCTGAGAAACTTTATGGTCTTGATTGAAAGTTTTGAGTTTCTTCTCTGGGCTGGTTCTCTGGTTTGCATCTGCATATCAGACATGCTGTGTGCTGTGGAGATGCGGAATCTGTGTAGTATTTCCCTAAGGTCCCTGAAACCTTTTTGAACATGAGTTTCCAGAATTCAGGACCTCTGTTTTTACTCTTGTTGTGCCTTGTTCTTCTGTTTGCACCCAAGGCTTATGTTTCTAGATCAGAAATGACTTGGCTTGTTCACTGTATAGATTTAAGAAAGCGTCTTTGGAGCGTTCTGGAAGTAAAACTGAGCATAGCTTAAATGTGTGCTTGATTTTACATGATGTACTATTACAATGCTGATTTTAAACTCACTGTGGAAGTATGAGGATGAGGTTAACTTCCAGGAGGTCCATCACTCCCACTGTTTCTCTGATTCACTGTGCTTCCGCTACGGGTAGGACAGCAAAATTTTGTAGGGGAATAGCCAGAGTAAACAACCACCCGTAGTGGATCTGGGTACTGGGGCTTGTAAAAGAACTAAGGAGATTTGATCTTTCACCTGCTCAGGTTGTCTCTCACATCACTTGCTTGTCCCCACTTCAGTGCTGTGTTTACTTGCTTTCAATTCTCCATCCCGGCAGGGAGGTCTCTGCTGGCCCAGGACCCTCATGCCAAAAGTCCTGCACCTCGCTCGTGCTGTCCCAGTGCTCGCAGGTGCCAGACTTTGGTCCTAGCAGCCGTGGTCACTGGGCATGGCTGCTGTTCATCTCTAGTTATGAGCATTTCTAACTCCATGTATAAAACTTGGTGGTACTGTTTTTATGTAGGCTAAGAAAACTGTGAATTTTGTTTCTTTTTTTTTTTTTTTAAAATCAGAGAAATACCCCTTACTCAGCAAAACATCATTGTTGTCTGTGAAACTATACCGATCATGGGTTTTCTCCCTGCAGCAGACTGACAAATAAAATATTCAGTAATATAAGTCACCATCTATATGTTAATACAAATGGGAAGTTAAAAATAAACCCAAATATTTGCAAAAGATACCTTATAGAAGGATACTCCTTTGGGTAGTATAGTGATGCAAGACTTTAGTGTCATCTTAACAAGAATCCTGAAAAATGTGCTTCAGTACGTCCTGTGCAGCTGCTACATCTTGTTATGACCTAATCTCTTCCTTGGCTCTGCTGTGATTATATGGGTGAACCTTAACTTTATGAATGCTGCTTGGCTGAGAATAAGAAATACTGAATATAAAAAGCCAACGTTGAATATCCTTGGGAATATTTAGGTGTCAAGATCAGGTCTAAAGAATACACATGTATCTGAGTCAACCACAATATATGTTGATGTTGCTGGAATTAATGTGATAATATGCTAATAAATATAATGATAAGGTTATGCTGTATTCAGTCTAAAAGGGCAGAATTGAAAGGAGAGAAAATGTCTCTGAAAACCGCAGTTGTAAACCCTGTATTGCTATGTGTTGAGTCAGCAAATTGTTCCCATTTATTCAGAATGCTTCAGATAAGCAATTTATTTTCTTTCTTCAAGAATGTCTTGAGTGCTTCAGATGAGCAAGGAAACTGGTAAATAATACAGAAGTAGCAGTGTTATTCAAAACTGAAATCACATCATTAGTGTTGCATTTCTAAGACTGTTTTAACAACTTCCCTTCAGTGGAAGGGTTTAACCTGCTTGGTTAAACCAAAATTGAGAAATCTAATTTCCTTTGAGGCAAAATCCTGTATTCTTTATGTATTTCTTCAGTGTCTATATTCCGAATACTAAGAAAAGGATTTCTCATATACATAAATAGGACAGGATTAAGTGACTAAATGTGGATGTTACCATCTTCGCAAAAGTTATAAAGAATGTTTTACTATTCTTTAATGATAGATGTTCTCTGATTTGGCTTTGAGTAGGAAGATCTGAACTTCTTCCATTTTCATATGGAGTTTTGAGCTGCTGGAGGGAAGCATCTGTACCTAAATACTACATGTAACATTATATACAGGTTTAGAAGTGCAGTGTTATGAGGGTGGGTTGGTGTATTCTATTAGACATCTTTCCTTAGAAGTTTATATATTTACATACATTCATTACTCGTCAAAGGTTAAGAAATACTGTCTAATGAGATTCTGCTTTTAGGAAATAGGGGTTTCCATGAGTAGCCTCCTTTGAGAAGCCAATAGGTTAACCTGAAGCAGGCTGAAACAAATTTACAGGAGTGACTTGAGAAGTTATCAAGTCACCTAATGAATGGTATATTTGATTACCTGCAGTCTTCATTCACTACTAAAGCTGGATATTGTACCAACTTTGAATCCTAGCGGGTAGTCAAGAAACATGGAAGACCTGAAGAGTTTTTCCCCCATCCGTGTACTGACAACGTATGTTGTCCTGTATTTTATGTGTCACCTTTGGCAGTTGATAAAATGGGAATATTGATAAGACGGTCTCTTTTACTGCTCTCTGTGGACACTCTCACTGGGTACTACATATCTTCCACGATGATTCCATTTAACTTTGAACAATTGTCTCATCTCTCCAGCTACCTTGCGTAAAGACAGCCACTGCAATGAGCTGGCATGGACTTGAATTTTCCTTCATTAATTACTCAGCTAGCATTACTCTAAAAGTTACATCTCCAATCCCTTCATTCCAGGCCTCCTTCTAGGTCAGTAAACATCTTCAAAGGGTGGCATGTTTAATTTATAAAGTAATGTCCCCGTGGAAAGATTTGAAACATTTCAGCAGCAACTGAGAATTGTAGATCCTGCTGAATGTCTCCTAAAATAACCGTCTCCCTTACAAGAACGTAAATAGCATTGGACACCCGGCCTCTATAGTCTGTCAGTGCTGATATATGGCAATTGAGATTATCCACCTCAAAGCTGCTCAGCTCTTTTTGCAGTGTTAGCAGTCAGTCTGCAAGGTAAACTGTGATTGGTTTGCAAACTGTATTCTAAACCACCATGGCTTTTATGTATTTTTTTTTAAGAATGCTATTAAGGGTTTGATTTGCTTTTGGTTTTAGTATGAAATATTTTGAGGTTTTAGAGTTAAGTCAGTTCGCTCCCAAAAGTATTTACTTTTTAAATTTTAAACAGCTTATGGCTTTATTCTCTGGTTGTTCGGATTTATTACCTGTCAATTACCATAGTGATATTCTGCAGTTTAGTTATTTAAAAACACTCACAGTCTCTGAAATGACACATCCCAATGGAAGATCCTGGAGTAAAGGAAAAAAAGATAATCTTAATAGTTTTGTTTCGATTCTCAAGAGAAGCCAACAAACCTAAACATGACATGTAACAGCACATGCCAGAGTATTTAAACGCTGGTTAGAACTGGGAAATTCAGATACAGATTTCATATTCCCATTTGGGGGGGGTGGGAATCTGATAGAAGTTTTGAAAATGGCTGGTTTGAGATGCGAACAGTAATTATTTAGAAAAGTTTTATCAAATAAGTAGGAAAAACTTCAAAAGATGCTTGGCTATTGGAAGCTATTTTATGCAGTAAGAAAACTGCGAAGCAGCAACTTGAATTTCAACATGCTTTGGTCACCATGCTGCAGTAAACCTCAGCCGCTGCTTGCTTCAGTCAGAGGGTCTTCTAGGATGAAGTTGTTTATTAACCACAAAAATCTAAGCTTTTCTTTCTCTGTAGAGCTTGTGGAGACCACTAAAATGAGTAGAGATAGCTTGAAAAATGATACACTGCTCAGAGACGGCTGCTTAAGCCTCTATTTTTGTAGAGCATTCAAAATTATATTGATTTTATGATGGATAGGAAACTATGCAGCCAACAAAACCCATAATTTTTGGAATATCCCTGCATTCTGAGCAGATAGAAACCATGAACATAATGCGTTACATGTGAGCTTTATTTTTGTGGCTTTTTTTTTCCTGTTTTTTAACCAACCATTTGTGAGATGATGTTTCTCATCTTGATCAAGGCAAAGTACAATGCCAAACACTTAAAGCTGGATCTCCAGTGATACAAGCCCATGCCTGCAGTGTCTGCAGGATTCTTTCTTACAGTTGTTAGCAGAGTTGGTTGATTTTCTTTCTACCAGCTGAGGCGTGAAAAGTCCAGAATTAATGTAGTCTCCAAATACAGTGAGAAAAGCCCCGTAACAACTCCTGTACTAGCTGGGTTTCTCTCAATACCCGCTTTCCACCTTCATAGCTCTGAATTCCTTCCTAAAAGCATCAAGTACTCATTTTTTTCACTTACTGTATTCTGATAATTATTTTTTTTTGTCAGGCTGATGTTTCCTGAAATTTAATTTGTTATATGAATTTGCTGGGCTTTATATAGCAAGTATATGTTGTGCCAGATTAACAAGACGGATTAGATTCTGACAGGAACTGCAGGGTATATGATGAGAATTGTAGTCTGTTGGGCTCCCAAAAATGTGACCAGATGTAAGAGGCTGCTAGTAGCATTTCTTAAGACTTGGTTAGATCTTAACACTCTCTTTAGTTTCTTAGTTACAAAAAATCAAATTTGTAAGTCATAAAGTTGGTCTATTCTTAATATAGCAAAGTGTAGAATCCTATAATGAATCCTATAATGTTGAGGCTCTCAGAAGCAGAAACAGAGTATAGACTAGTAAGGTGGAGCACAAGATTACATAGCTAGGAACTAATTTATTTTTTTTTTTGCTTAAGCTTGCATGGTATTAGTTGAGGAAGAGTGTATCAGTTAGCTTCTGCTCAGTCATGTACTACCAACATCGTGCAGTTGGATAAAAAGGCACGTGTGTTTGGAGAGGCCCTTACAGTAGAAATAGTAAGACCTTATTTTGTTGTAGATAGTGGTAGGATCTCATGTGGAATAGTGTATTTGCATGTGGTCAACTAGTTTTAAGTAAAAAGCATCAAAAACACATAATGTGAATGAGGAACTGCTAGGGTAAGCTGAGGAGAGCCTGCTGTATGAACATAATTTACTGGTGCCTGCCTTCTTCCCACTATCAAAAGGAAGGTGACAGGAATGTAAGTCCTATATATTAATTCACTAGGGAAAAGAGCAAAGGTGCCAAGAGAAAAAGATCTCTTTTACTAAAGTAATGCTGGGGAAAAATAATATACAAATGAACGTGAAAGGAATGGCTTGAAAGTAGGAAAAAGGCCACTTGTCATACAAAAGGAGCAGGGATGAAAACCCCCCCAGCAACTGCCATATCACCACAATATGATACAGCACAGTCAAATATGATCAGTCTGTGGCAGAAACTGTGGCCTTCTGTGTTGTCAGAGACCGAACTTTGATTCTGACACCTGGTCAAGTCTTGCATCCTTATACTTTCTCAGAAGTTAGGGAAAGAAAAACTAGCTGGGCATGGCCTGGTGGTCTCATTTCTTGAGAGGAAATAAGACATGTGGGCTGGTGATTGGAGGAATTTCCCTGACTTGTGAACCGTTGTTTAAATACGTGTTTTGGTTTTGTGTTTGCACAGCTGGAAGAGCGTATTAGTGTCAGTGCACCTAATCCCTGACTTCTGCCATCAGTACTGACTTTATGTGATGGGAAATCTGATTTGAACAACAGTGGGTTTGGCCACCAGCAAAGGAAATGGACCTAAATAAAAGCTCAAACTTCCATAAAAGTCTGCTTTTTGGTCTCTCTCTGTGCTTCTTTTTTTATATCATATATTCTAGTTTCTGTGATTGCACGTGACTAGTGTTTATAGTACTGGAGGCCTACAGGAAAGATGGAGAAGGACTCTTTTATCAGGGTGTGTAGTGATAGGATGAAGGGTAATGGATTTAAACTAAGAGAGGGCAGATTTATGTTAGATACAAGGAAGAAATCCTTCCCCGTGAGGGTGGTGAGGCCCTGGCACAGGCTGCCCAGAGATGCTGAGGCTGCCCCCTCCCTGGCAGTGTTCAAGGCCAGGTTGGATGGGGCTTTGGGCAACCTGGTTGAGTGGAGGGTGTCCCTGCCCATAGCAGGGGGGTTGGAACTAGATGGTTTCTGAGGTCCCTTCCAGACGTGTGATTCCATGATACTGTATAATTACAGTGCTGGATACAGGATGAAACAAGAAGGCGTGCTTCAAAAAAATGTCTTAAAAACTGAGAAAATGGGCTGACATAGAGACCATTAAATACTAAACAATACTGCTTTAAAAAAATAGCTGTGGATTTCTTTTTCTAGGAGACGGAGATTAAGATTTCTGTTTACTAATTAGCTGCACAGAATAAGACCTTGTAAGTAATAAAATACTCTGCCTTTGTACTGTAGTTCAGTTTTCCATCTGTGATATCAGATGCCATTTGTTAGTGATCTCCACTCCCGCAGAGTGCAGCTTGTGTTGATAGATTAATCTCAGCAAAAATTTTACCTACTGAATAAACTGCAGAAGAACTTCCTAATGCACTTAGATGAGGGAAATGTTTTGACTTTTACCGTTTTGGGGGGGAACAAAAATTTCAGCTTGAACTGCATTGCAATTTCCTTTTTGCAATTCTGCCAATAAATTGTATTTACTTTTTGTTCATGGGAACTGTACTTTGAGTGCAAACTGTTTGTAACTGAAAAGCAGAGAATTATGCCAGGTGGTTCGTGGTAACTAAGGCAGCTGTGTAGGTATTTTACTTTTTACTCTCTTTCTTCACTGACAGCTTTGCTATAGAGTTCATGATGTTGGTGGAGGAGATAGATTGGGTTACATAAAAGATTTATAGTGTTGGCTGTAAAGCAGAAAGTTCATTAGTGGAGTGAAAATTTAAATTTCATAATTTAGTGGAAAAGTAGAGTTCACATAATCATTTTGAGCATGAAATTAATTTAAACGGTCAGTTCTAAAACACAGACCAAGTTAAATACTTGGGCTCAATCCAATGAAAATTTCAGTGAGACTCCTAGATATACAGTTAACCTCTGCCATCATGTTTCTCTATTATATCAAAATTATTACTTGTATTCTCAGTATTTCTGTTCTCAAATGTTGCTGGATACTTCACAGAACCCATGCATTTTGTTTTTATACATGCAGTTCATTGACACTTCAAAATCTGGTGAATCAGTTTGATTTATTAATTCTGGGATAAACGTAAACTAAAATTTCGTAGCTTCTGAAGTGTATTGTTCCTGGGTTTGCTTTTCAGACCAGTTTTCAAATTAAGAGATGTGATGCTATCTGTTTAGATAGTTTTATTACACATTTTAAAACGAAAGTGTTTTGTTTGCAGCACATTTATTGGTCTTTTGTAACAGAGTTGCATTAACATTTTATAGCTGGAAAAATTACTAAAGTATTTTTTTAAACTTTCTTAGTTTCTTTGTTTTGGGGTTTTTTTTGGGGTATTTTTTGGCTGTTGGCAATTTGTCTTTATATTAGATTAGCAGTTTGGCTGGTTTGTTTTAAGAGTAATTTAGGAAGTATATTGAAAAATTTTCTAAACTATAAAAATGACATTTCTCTAGGAAAGATGAAAAGGAATTATTTTAAAGAAAATTGGTCATAACATGATATAAAAATTTGAAGTTTGTATGATAAAATAATTCTTTTATGCTTTTTAAATCCACCTGGACCCAAATTCTCAGTATCCAGTATGGTTCATTTAGTTTTTCTGAGTACATTTTTGCATAAAACTTTATATTTTCTGTAAAACCTCATTGCATTTCTCTCCAGTCAATTTTTTACACTTTTTTTTTTTTTTTGTAGAATAAAAATGACCTCTCTATACTTACCAGTCAACTTTCCTAACAGTTACTTCTGCCATTATATGAGAGGATATTTAATATGTGAGTTGAATCTTTGCACTTGGAACTCTTCAATGAGTTTGAATCATTGAAACATTGAACATTCCTATAAATTAAATACATAAGTAAAATGACAGCTTTGTTTAAAGAATACACTAAAAAAATTCCTTATACATGTGTTTCAAGCAATCTAATACCCACCCCCCACAAGCTCTGAGTCTATTTTACAAAGATGATAATGTTAAAAAATGCTGTGCAAAAACACTAAGTAAGCCCCAACCTTTTCACGGGGGGACAAGATCTTTCCTTTGCACTTGTGTCTCTCTCTTGGCTCCTGGCTAAGCTGTGGGTTTGCAGTGGAGAGGTGCTTGGTGACAGTCCCGAGTGACAGCATCGTTCCTGCTGTGCTGTCCCAAAATACAAATGCTTCAGTATAAAATGGGAAATATGCTGTTTTCATTTGTTTAATAATAGCAGTTATTAATTCCTTAGAATTAATTCCTTAGAATTTCATCTGTGAGTGTGGAGTGAAGTACTTCTGTGAGGGTTTTACCATGCCAGATACATAGATTGGCAAGTCTGTCTGCAAGAATCTTTCAGCTGCCTAAACAGCTGTAAAAATAAAAATACCACTCACTGACTATTAAAACTCTTAGAAGCAAATCCTTCCAGCCACTTCTGGCATGCTGATCTTAACCAGGAGATGTTTTTGCAAAAGACTTATTTAAGTAATTAGAATGGTAGGTGATAAATGATGATCTAAAATTATGAAATCTGATTATACTGGTAGGATATTTCTAGCTTTGCGATTAAAAGGTGTAGGATGTAATTAGGAGGATGATCCTCACTTTAAAAGCTTAACAAATGTTTATTTTATTGCTCATTGATGTGGAAAAATTACTTGCTGCAAACATTTCACATTAGAATAATTTTCTGTGTCGCTTTAGCTCTGTTGATTTAACTTGGATTATTCACCTGTGTTAATGTATGTGTAACACTTTGCAGGGTCATTAACTGAACACGTGGTTAGCAATGCTAAGTATCTAAATAAAATAAGTATCTTCAGATACTTGAGGGCATCTGAGCCTGGGGAATCATTCTAACTGTCTGTGGGGCTGAGGAGATGTTTTTAGAAATTCTGTGGGCCCTGGTACAAATATTCATGATGGCCACTTCAAGAAAGTGCACTGTAAAGTTGGAATTTCCTATAGAATAACATCATTTGTAGTGGATATGCTGTAAGGTTGCTACTCTACAGAATAAATTACTTCTCTTTGAAGAATTTGGTCGTGGTTTTGGGTGTGTAGTGTACAGCACATGGAAGTTGTAGGAAAGACCTTAGATTGTTTCAGATATGGTGTAGCAATAACTGCCTAGGAAAAGCCAGAGTTCCTAGTACTTGTAGTGAAAAGGTGGAAGGTAATCATCTGGTGGATTACAATTAACCATCAAAACCCCCTACTTGCCAAAGAGCAATGTTAGGGTTCATTTAAGGCAGTAGTGTATTCTAGTGGTTTGGTGATCCTGTTACATCCTCTCGAGCATATCTGTGTTGTGCCATTTATTTTGTGGAGAAGATTCATACTGACTGCTGCACCTCGTGACCTAAACAATGTGAATTATAAATTTACTGGGAAGAATTTAATTCCTGTCAGTGTGTCATTCTGAATTAAATATATTTCAATTCAAGCCGTAGATTGATTTCCCTGGGTTGGATTTAAATTGTTGAAAATTTTCATGGATAGTCTTAGCCTTTTTGCATAAAACATGGGGTGGGAAGAAATGAAAATGGCTTTTTACTCATTTGTCTGCTCTTGTGGGAAGGATAAGCTGTTTGACATAAACAGAAGTGGGATTTTTGTTGGGTTTTTTTGTTTGTTTTGCCTTAGGAATGTGGTGCCAATGTTTTGTGCAGTTCTACCAAGAGAACTAAGCCACTGACCAAGGCTCTAATCCCATCAGCTCAAGTGAATGTTTGTTGGAGTGGTTGTGTTGTAAACATGATAAAGAGAATTTAACATTTATCAGTCTTGCATGGGTTATTAAAGATATTCTGGTAATTTGTTAATCTACCTAAATTGAAATTTGAAGGCAATCTTCAGACCTGTATATGAATGAGAACTCAACTGCATCAGGCAGCCATTGCTAAGATTGCTAGTGTTGTCTGAAGTTGTGGAAGATAGAGAAGTTAGTTTCTGTTCTTCCTCTTGGAAATTGCAGAAAATCACCATGAATATTTCATAAGCAGTAATGTTATTCTGCCTGTAAGGAGTTCATAGAATCATATAATCGTTTATGTTGGAAAAGACCTTTAAGATCATCAAGTCCAACTGCTAAGCTAGCATTGCCAAGTCTGCCACTAAACCATGTCAGTACCACATCTACATGTCTTTTTAAATCCCTCCAGGGATGGTGACTCAACCACTTCCCTGGGCAGCCTGTTCCAATGATTGACAACCCTTTCGGTGAAGAAATTTTTCCGAGTCTAAACCTCCCCTGGTGTAACTCAAGGTCATTTCTTTTCATCCTATTGCTTGTTACTTGGGAGAAGAGACCAACACCCACCTGGATACAGATTTGTTTCAGATAGTTGTAGAGAGTGACAGCCTCCTTTTCTCTGGGCTAAACAACCCCAGTTTGCTCAGCCGCTCTTCATAAAACTTCACCAGCTTCATTGCCCTTTTCTGGACCCGATCCAGCACCCCAGTGTCTTTCTTGTAGTGAGGGGCCCAAACTGAACACAGCATTCCAGGTGGAGCCTCACTGGTGCTGAGTACCAGGTGACAACCACTTCCCTACTCTTGCTACTCCACACTATTCCTGGTACAGGCCAGGATGCTGTTGGCCTTCTTGACCACCTGGGCACACTGCTGGCTCATATTCAGTCTGATCTTGACCATGCTGGGGGTTTCATTCTGCTCCCCATCCCTGTCTTCCAGCTCAGGGGTCTGGGTACCTGGAAAATAACTGGTCTTATTGCTAAATACTGAGGCAAAGGTGTCACTAACTACGCCAGCCTTTTCCTCATCCTTTATCATCACGTTTACCCCCACATCCGATTAAGGATGGAGATTCTCCTTAGTGCTCTTTTTGTTGCTAATGTATTTATATTTATATTGCAGTCTCAGTGAAGTACAAAAGGTATGACTCCAGAAAAATAATGCATGTGGATTTTAGAAATACAGTCCAGCTCATAGTGAGGAGTCTGTCCTGATTTTCTGGTCAGATCCTCTTTTTTACAACTCCCAGAGATATGAGTGACACTGAAGACAACATTATCCTCATTTGCTTTACTTGTCTAATTATGGACATTTCTTTCTGTGATATGGAAGTAATGAGCTTAACAGAGTAAGTTCGTTATTTTTTAATATAAAGACATTCTAAGTGGTCTGGGAAAATATGCCACAGAAATGTTTTGCAGTGACTTGAATGAAAACATCTTTTCAGTGCCATTACTTTGATCAGCTAATGATGTGCCAGGAGCAAAACATGCAAATACATATCTTCCATGAAAGATATGTATATCTTATATATATATAAATATATATGCATATCCAGGGTTATAAACAGAAAATAACATATGGGATGTCTAGATACTGATTTTTCAGAAAACATTCATTTAATACTTAATCAACTTCCACACAGCAGAAAAAAACCCCATTTTAACAGCATTGGCTTGTAAGGGTGCTGCTGATGCACAGCTGTAGTGACCTAATATCACCTTTTAGCATTGTAGTTATGGTCATAGCACCAAAAATCCCATCCTGCCTGAAGAGAGTAGTTTAGAAAATACTTTGTTTAGTAGGTAAGAGTGTTTATATTCTCACAAGTCTGAGTTGCTTCCACTTGTATTACTGGAAACAATTTTTAAATTGTATGTAATTAAAAACATTTTTGTTCAAATTCCTTCAATGTTTATTGGGAAACTTTTTAGGTATATGATGTATAGTAGAATTAAGTTTCCTAAGAGTGTGTGTGTGTCATCTGGAATGAATTCAGTCTTTCACCTCCACCCTCTACTGAATCCTATGTGTTTCTTCTGATGAAGACAACATTTAAAGCACACAAGCACTCTCTTTTCCAGTAAAGACATTAGTATGGAAAATTCATATATCCTTTTGTTTTTAATTTGACATGAATATCATAGTGCAACATCTGATAGAGAATTTAAGTATGAAAGTATTTAACTGTTACAGCAGAACTAAGTACTGCTCTTAAAATGTTGCATTATATTGTACGTATCTGGATTCTGAAATTATCGTGGTTGGAAATATATTCACTGCTGATAGATTCAATGCTCATGATTAAAAATAGCTGAAATAAATTCTTGTTTTAGCATGATGGATTTAAGAGGGATGTGAATTATTTGGAAATAATTTTGTTCGTTTTATGTTACAATTCTTCATCTCTTATATAGTACATTTGACTTAATCTATAAATACTGTTTTATGTGGTTCAGGTCTATAAAAGACAATATTTACCATTAATTGCTTTTTAATGGAAATGAGCCAATGAATTACACAGAAAGGACTTTTTTCCCCTCTAAGGGCTGCTTTATTTTTTAATTGCGGATGTATTTTTGAAGTAAAAATATTATCTGTCAATCATAAGACAATTTTAGCAGTGAACTATTTCTATTTGACAAAATATTAATTCTTTAAATTCAAAGAATTAGGAAGAAATAAAATTAATTGTTACAAGCTGAGCTACGTTACAAAAGGTTTGTTCCCTAAAAAAAGAGAAAACTGATAAAAGTTAAATGTTTTCAACATATAACTGCAGAGTTCTCTGAGGAAAATTGTATCACTATTTTATATCAGGAAGAGATTTATGAAAGTGTTTTAAGACAAAAATGACTAATCTGTTGGAAAAAAAATGTTCCCTCTAAAAAAAGATATATATAAAAATATACTTAAACTTGAAAATATATTATGGGTCTATAGTACTTATGGACTGTTAGCAAGAATGTAATGTGTATATGTTCACAAAGCAAATTATCGTTAAAGTTTGTAGCATTTGGTTCTTGCAGCTGTCAAGGAAAGTATTGCACTGCAGTTGTGAGACATATAACACTGCAGATGCTTGATTCTTCTGTTATTGAAAGTAAACAGTTCAAATGAGACTTTTCTTTTAAGCAGAAGCCAAAGAAAAAGACCTTTAATCTATGTTTAATGACAGCTTTATTGCATGAAATCAACCTTTTATAAAATGAGTTTGATTGACTGCCTCTTTGGAAAGCTTCTTTTTAAAATCTTTGTCAGAACTTAAAAAAAGTGGGGTTTTTTGTAAATGAGATCATCAGGCTCAATTTTAACCTATAGTAGGATTCATCTCATTCTTACCACAGTAGGTAATTAACACTAGAAAATCCATATGGGGAAGTAACAGATGATATAAAAGTAACAGTCATCTACAAAGTGATCCAGCAGAAGTTTTCTCAACCGAGCCCCACACTTTAATTTATGACAACATAAATAAACAAGAATAAAAATATTCAGAACAGAAAGTGAAACTCATGTGATAAGAGTTTTCTCTCTGAAAAGTTCTTCAAATACATATTTGTGTGCTTTAAATTCAGAGTTCTAATTGACAGGAACCACAACTAAATTAAACCTTCGCAACTAGTCACTGTGTTCCCGGGTCTGAATTTGGTAGTTACCGTCAGCAGAAAATTAAGTAGTCTTGCATGCAAAATGTTTCTGCAGCCTGCCTTGTGTGATGGACCTTATGTTTAGTCTTTTTATTATGGTAGCTATAGTACAAAAATTAGTATTAGCATTTCTATCCTTTTCATATTAGTTTTTAAAATCAACTATTGTTTCTCGTCATATGAAGAGTAAATTCCTGTACTGAAAAAAGGACTTGTAAAAATCTCATATGGTGATGCTGTAGTCATGCGATCCTCTTGTAGCTCATAATTTTTTTTTCTAATGTTGCAAAATAAGAATAGCATGGGAGAGACCCCAGGGACATGAAGTGTTGCAGAAGGAATTGATTTTTAAAGGCAAGTTTTCTCACCTTAGAACATAGTCTACAGAGCAGTAGAATTTAAACATCAATTTAAAAATTAAAATTATTTTTTCACTGATTTTAATCCATGCCAGTCAGAGGTGAAAAATAAAATACATTGAAAATACTTGGGAGGAAAGAGACTAAGACCAAAACCAGGAAAATTAAGGGGAAAAGTGTCAGTTTGGTGTCATCTGACATGCTAGCTACACATGAGATAGTCTCGTTTACTCATACTTACCAAAGCGTTAGCATATGGAGGTTTGTTTACTATGAATATAGAATGGTAAAGTTTCCCTTCAGAGGAAGGAAGGTCTGGAGCAATAAACCCTGTAGCTGTTTTGTTACTGGCCAGATGCCCAAAAGTGCTTCCCCTAAACGGTGGACCAGATTGCTTTATTTTCCTATACGTTGCGGAAGGATGAGTAATGTTTTCTTTTAGTAATGCTCAACAATGGATTTTTTTTTATCTTACTTTATCCTTTTTAGTACAATTTTATATCTGTCTAAATGCCTGCAATTCTCAGTCGTGCATGTTTTAAAGAGATTTACATTCACAGCCCTGATTTAGCAATGCGTACCCAACTCTCTGACAAGAATAAAATTTACACTTAGATAAAGCTAAAATAAACTTGGATAAAGTTTCCCATATTAGCATACTGGAATATTGTAATTTAGGGAAGTAGAGAGAGTGTATTCAGTACTAGAGGATACATTTAAAATACAATCATGGAACACCTACCAAGTCCTTGGTTTCTATTCTAAAAATCAAGACCTAAGATTTTTTTAATGTGATTGGTGTGTGTGATACATTTGACTGATTCCTCTGAATTTTGTGAACAGATTTTTACTGGGACCTGTGCTCTTGTTTTGAAATATCTTCCTAAACGTGTATTGAACATCAAATGTTGAGATGAAATAATGTGACCAATTAAAATCATATAATCGTAGATTCATATAGTGGTTTGGGTTGAAAGGAACCTTAAAGAATATCTAATAAAATGTCTTTATATAATGTAGTAAGTCATTTTCCAGTTATACTTGAGTGAAATTCAGAGAACCTAGGCTAATTGGCAAAGGTCATATTGAATAAATGAGGCCAGAATTTGACCTCTGCAGTTAGGAAGTGGGAAGAACGGTGATCTAATGTTTTGTCTGAATTTTTTAAAATAACAACAACTAAAAAAAGGGATATATTAGACTGATAACTACATCTGTTTCCTGATAAGGTTTTTTTTTTCTATCAAACCAAATTTTTACTCCAGCGGAGTGGATATGATACTAACTATACCTTTTTCATATTGATTATAAAATTTTACACTGAATCAGAAATCCAAACCATTTAATTTTTAATTTTTTTCAGAAGGCCTGTCCTTCAAAGATGTAAGACTGTTTAAACAGTCTCTCAGAAATATGCAGGGACTTACTGAAGGCTGTAAGTTTGCATTCCTCTGTTGTGCAAGAGCACGTTGGGCCAGTACCAGCCCTTTCTATGCCCAGGTAGTACAGAGTAAATCCACTTTATTTACGATTTTGATCTTCTATCACACTTTTAAATACTGTGGCAAGCTTGTACTGATAGGATTGTGCAATGGATGTCTGCTAATCTTAAAAAGATTTGTGTATGTAAATTAAATTGTCTATTTAATGTTCTCAGTTGCATTTCTCTACAATGTGGCTACACAGGTACAAAACATCTGGCCCAGCAATATGTGCCACAGATGTGGAAGTAGCATATTCAGGATGAGATGAACTCCTGCTTCTTCTACAGACTAAATTTTAGCAGCAACTGTGAACAAGAATCCATATAAGATAAGCTATTTTATGTGCTGATCACATGGGTTAAGTGATCTTCAAGCTCAAAAGGGAAGATGATTTTGGAATATGTCCACAGGCTATATAATTTTTTTAATGTTTAGATATAAAGCTTGCTAGCACTGTGTAATGGCATCTGATGAAGAATATAGTCTCATTTGCTCAGATTGCAATTATTAAGTTAATGGCATCGAGCAGGTAGTTTCATATTCTGTATCTTTGTGAACAAGTTTTGATTGATTTGGATTTAGAGGACACAACTGAATATACTGTCCCATAAATTAGAACTGATTCCAAAGACAGATCAAAACCACATTAACTGATAAACTTTATTAGTTTTATTTTAAACAAAACAGGTCCCAAACTTAATTATAGATTGTAGCAAGCAAAGACCTCAGTCCCACAAAAGATTTGCTGTGTGCCTAGATGTATCCAAAGCACAACTGGTAAAGTAGTTAACAAAAAAAAGCCCCACACAATGCTCTGCTCCCCCCTTAAAAAAAATTAAAAAAAAAAAAAGGTTTCCCTCTAAATCACCTTAGGAAGGTATTGCCTTTAGCTTGTTTTCTGTGACTGCTTATGTGTAAAATGTGTGGATTCAGGATTTTTATTTTTTTCTTTTTGGACCAAATACGTGCCATATGGCAGGAGAGCAGTATCACTGTGATTCTGTTAATAAATCTAGCTGTCCTGCTGTGAGCATGTTCAAAATGATAAAAACATTAGCTTTATTATGTTTTGAATGAGAACTGTAATGCCTAAGCCAGGTGTTTCTCAAGACTCTTGTCTCTTTACAGTACTTCTAAAAGTGCATTTTCTTGATTGCTTTCTGATACCTCATTCTGATGATAAGTTTATATTCCACCCTCTGGGTTATGAGTTTATTTCCATTCTGTAAAAGAAAAGATAAATCTTAAAAGCTGTTATTCTTTGCAATTTGCTCTTATCGATACTCTTGCAACTATTTTCAGTAAATCTGTAAATTAAATGCCAGCTGAATCATCTTCCTTTTGCTATGTCTGCAGCTTTTCTGTTGCTTCCTCAGTCTTTGATACTGAGGGACTTATTCCATTACCTTCCACAATCAGCACATCGCTTGACCCAGACCAGCGTCTGTTAAATGTCTCTGTCAGTAACCTAGCAGTCCTTGGCATAATAGCTCGTACACGTGGTGTATGGGATTTACCTATATAGGTATGGCTGGTAAGGTAAAAAATATATTGTAAGTGATCTTAAGAAGGGGGGGATGGACTAAATGATCCAGGAAGGTGGTTCTTTCCAGCCCAGACATTCTATGATGGTTCTCTGAAAACTGTAAGCAGTTAACCCAGAATATTGTTAGACATGTTTTGTCAGTTTTGTAAACTATTACAGTGTGAAATTCTGAGTGTGACACTATTACAGTCAGAGCCACTTGGGTGTGAACCTTTGTGAAACTCTGTTTACTTCAGTCGGATAAGGTGTAAAAAAGACAGGTACAAAAAAGACAGGTATCTCCTGGAGAGAGTCCAGCGGAGGGCCACAAAGATGATTAAGGGCCTGGAGCACCTACCCTACAAGGAAAGGCTGAGTGAGCTGGGACTGTTCAGCCAGGAGAAAAGAAGGCTAAGAGGGGATCTTATTAATGTTTATAAATATCTCAAGTGTGGGACACGGGGTGAAATGGCCAGCCTCTTTTCAGTGGTCTGTAGAGACAGGACAAGGGGCAATGGCCTCAAGTTGGAGCACAGGAAGTTCTGCATCAATATGTGGAAGAACTTTTTCACGGTGAGGGTGACAGAGCCCTGGCACAGGCTGTCCAGGGGGGTGGTGGAGTCTCCTTCTCTGGAGATATTCAAGACCCGTCTGGACGCCTACCTGTGCGATCTGCCCTAGTGAACCTGCTTTGGCAGGGGGGTTGGACTCAATGATCTCTTGAGGTCCCTTCCAACCCCTACAATTCTGTGAGTCTGTGAATCTGTAAGTAGAGAACTTCGCTCATGGATGTGACTGATGGCTTGTGTCTCTCTTTTCTTCCTCTGAAGTGTTTTACAGAGTAATAATTTAGTTTAAAATCTGCAAAGATAAAATAATATTATTAATAGAATTAAATTATTAAATAATATTAAACAATTATTAAGTAGTATTAAAATAATCGTAATTTTGTATGCACACACAGAGCAGCTCAGACTGAAGAATTCTTCACCTTTCTTGGGTTGTCATTCTTGGATGGTATCTGACTATACAACACCCCGCTCATCTCAGCGTCCTCTCGGTTCCTCGCTGAGGCGATGGAATCCACGTGACTCTCTAATCTGTACAAGTTTCAAGGCAACGGGAGCACAGTCAAACTAAAAACAGTCCCTGAATTTTAAACCCACAGAAGAGGTGCCTGTAACAGCTGTTTTGGGTTCTCACTGAGGAAAAAGAATATGACGTGGAGTTTTGGAAAGTCTTACGACATAGTTTTTATTCTGAATTAAATATAATTTATATAAATTGAATTAAATATAATATAAATAGCAACAAATATGCATGCTTGTGACTATTCTATATAGCTTGGCTTTGCCAACAGAGATATTTGTTTACAGCCAAAGTGGGGGGCTCGTTCAGGGGCGTATAGCACCCTGCCTGCCAGTCACAGCTCACATTCCTCTGTCTGCTGCTTGGGCCACTGAAGATGCAGTACTGCTTTCTGCACAGATGCCCAATGCATGGGGAATAGTGCAGTGAGTATGTTCAGCAAAACTACTGGACTTTCTGTCCAAGCTTAATTTGGGATGAGCCATTGTCGTGGAGCTGGTTATGACATAAGCCAAAGGTCTGTCTTAGGTAGTCATCCTGTGATGGGTACTCGGAGACAGCAATGCAGGACTGGAAGTCTGTAGGTCTAGAATATGCAGTAATGTTTTGGTATAATGCAACTTCTCAGGTGCTCTGGGCAGGCCTGTTTTGGAGTGGTCTGAAAGTTACTGCTTTGTTATCGGGCAGTCACAGCATAGGAACTAAGGATTAGCATCAAAAATACCCTTGCCAGCAGGTTGGGTTAGGACATCATGATCTGCCTTGGGGATGGGTACAGTCTACTTCGCAGCATTTGGCTGCTAGTGTGAATCTATCACTTTACCAAAAAAAAAAGACATTAAAAAATATCTCTTATTGTTTACACATATTTTTACCTCAGACCTCTTCAGACCCTGACTTTTTCTAGGTGAATTAGTTCACTGTTAAATGTAATGACAGTGTATGCAGTCACAGAACCCCCTGGACTTGTTACTTCCGTCTGTCTTCCAGAAATACACCATTTCACAATGCACTGCAGTGGTAGCTGGAGCAAAAGGCTATAATCTCACTGTGTTATGAGTACCTCCTACGCTGCCAAGTATCGTGATGTACAGAAAGAACAGTAAGTTAGAGTTAGGCTGCCATGGACTGCAAGACAACGTGCATTCATCAGTTCATCAGTCTGAGAAAACACTTAGCACTTTGCTGCCGAAGAGCGTAACTCTTTGACTGTTTTCCTTTTGGGCCTGGTGGAAAAGCACTGTTAGATAATCCTTCACCTTCCATTTTGCTCAGCCAAGTACAGGGGAAGTTGGCCAGGATGTCTCAGTTGCTGCAGTCCATAAAGGAGAGGCCAGGAGGAGACCTGGTTTGTGTTTTGTCTCTTCGTTTGTCTGCTCTGGAAAGCAAATACATATGGTAAAGATAAGGGGATGCAAGGAGCTGATAATTATCATTGACGTCAGTTCGATCTGGCAAAGTTTTTTCTGATCTTCTTGCGAATTATCATGGTTCATGCCATCACTCTGATACCTGAGAGCAGGAAGATTGAAACCCCACTATTTATTTTTTTTTTATAGCTGGTACCATTGCACATATTTCCACAAGTTATTTTCAGATTAATACAGTGTATTTGTAATATTTTGTGTCCTACTAGATCAAGTAATGAAACTCTCACAGTCATTGTCAAATCTGATCTCTGAACAGAACATAAGTTGTGGGGTTTTCTGTAGGCCCTGGATTTGACTCAAGCATTGGAGATGTGCAGATCCACTTGAGTTCAAATTCATAATTTCCATAACTGCTTAATGCTTTTCAGACAGACTCTCAATAATCTAAGGGCTCAAAGAAATTTGAATGTGATGTTCATGTATCCAACAAAAAATACACAGTCTTAGGTTATGTAATTTTTCTATACATTTAAAAGCCATACAGGAAAGAAACACTTCTTTGTTCCTAAAATTTTTGTTTCTTGGCAGCACTTGTCTGGATGTATAGCAGATGTACTAAATATAGCTGCCTATGATTTAATGCGGCACACATGTAGAAAATGAAAATAACATTAATACAAGTTGTTATTTTAATATGGACCTTTGGGCAAAAGGAAGCAATGTTCTGGTCTGGACTACCTATGCTCAGATATAAATAGAAAATTTGAGTTTCCAGGACAGACGGTCTGGCAGAGTTCATTCGACCTCAATTTGTGATGCAAGACTCCTGGAAATAATGGCCTCGCTAACGTTTATTCTCTATTTCTGTTAATAGGAGGAATGCTTTTTGAATTTAGAAGCTCCTATTTCAAGAGTATGTGGCTATGACACTCCTTTCCCTCACATTTTCGAGCCTTTCTACATCCCAGACAAATGGAAATGCTATGATGCTCTTCGAAAAATGATTAACTACTGAGCAGTATTACAGGTGAGAAATAATCTCTTATACTGACAGTTTGTCTGTAAAGACTCTGACGGAGCGATTGTAAGGTGTGGGGCTGAAGTACTACTTAAGTACTTACAACAAGAACTGCCTCTTACTGCTTTGGGCCTTCAATCTTAAAGGCATCTGAGTATTTTTAAGTAGTACCATTGAAGTCAGTGTTTGAAATTAATTACCTTGCTTAATCAATCTGAAAATTACACGTCTTGTATCCTGAGAAGTGAAAGGAATGCAAGGCAAAAGGTGAGAGGAATGGTAAAGCACAGAATATATGTCTGCCCTTATTAGGACACTTGACGTAGGCAGGGCATATGTTAAATGTTATATTTTTTCCCTCTTCAGGGTGGCCTGTAATCCTGTGAGGTACTAATAAGGCCCAGTTTACATGGAATGTAGGCACTGCATTGCAAGCATACACAGAGCATTGAAAAGAATTGATGTATCTGTAGTATCTTACAGTTCTGTTCAAATGAATTTATAAGGCTTATATTTAATATGTATTCAAAAATATTTTTCTTTAGAAACTTCTGTCGTTTGGTCACACTTGAATATTTCTGTTTGCAGAGCCCTTCAGGCACCGAGCCTGTGAAGTAATATATATTCCTATTATGTGTCTATTAATCACAGTCTGCTACATCTTTTATCTTTGATTTCATTGTAATGTAATACTAAGTAGCATTAGACTGTGCAGTGGCCAGCCAGAAGTTCAGAGAGTTTTGTGCATTGCTGTGAGAGAGCTGCTGGTGTTTAATGACCAGAGTTAAAGAAATAGTTAGGAAATGTGTCAACAGGCTGGATTCTCTCCTTCCTTTAATTATGTGAGTCAAGTACTGTATTTCTGAGATTGTGTCTTGAAGGGCCTTGTACTTCCGAGCTAGCAAAGAAGACAAGAAGCCTGTTTTCCTGTGGAATAAGGAGATCCTGTGATAGGCAGTCAGGGATTTTTATACCTATGGACACTGAAGATGGGAGGGCCAAGGTCGGCCCTATTTTAGGGATGCCTTCTTGTGTCCATTTTACCTGTACTTAAGCTGTGAGGTCTCCTTAGGGCCAAATTATCAGTGCCTTCATGTTAATATTGTTTATATGCATAGGTACTTTCAGGACAACTTTTTGTATTTCACTGCCTTTGTGTCACTCAATAGCTGATAACAGAGCTCCTGTATGTGAAATGGGAGCTCTACCAGAGAGGCAGTGTCTGAAAGCCAGTTCCCTTTATAATATTTCTCTGAAATCACCCTTTATTCACATACCAGAGCATTTCCTTAGACTTAAAAGTGAAGGATGTAGTTATCTGGTTTTGCAGATCAGTGATAAATGCTGGTTTTTTTCACCACAAAACCTCGCCTTTTATCTGAGTTGAACCAAACTTGTTAAGGGCTTTTTTCCCTTTTTGGGGGGAGTTTTAACATGTCTGTAATACACTTGGGGAAGCTCTCCTAAAGAGAATGGGATGTCTCTGATGGTTCAGGCAAGTTACTGGACTGTGTTAGGTAGCATCTAATATTGTTCCTTTCCAAAGGAAACCAAAGGGCCAAATAACCTTACCCATGTGCAAGTAGGGGGAGACAAAACTGAGGGCATTTGGTGGTTCAGAGACTTCATTTACGTCCTGTTCCTCCATAGGATGGTAAAGGGAAGGAGGTATGGGAAGAAAGAAGTGGGTTCTGAGATTACAGTGAATTTGTATACAGTCTAGTTTCCACAGCATGCATATTTACATTTCGTCTGCATTCATATCTACATTTCTCCTGTGGGCTGTAGCATGCACCAGTATCAGAAGAGGTTACTGACCAGCAGAAAATGTGGATTTAGTATACCTAGGAGCTGGTTTATTAGGAGCTGTCTGGAAAACAGGGTAAGGACACAGAAAACTGCTTTCTGGTTTGACTAAGGGAACATCCTTCTGGTGTGGCCCCGTAACACCACATCTTTTGGCTGGTGTGACTAGATAGTGTTATAATGGAATGAGCTGCTCAAAAGTTTTTCTAAGAAAGAACTTAAGAGTGCCTTGTTGTACAGCACATTTCAGGGGAGTGGTGCTTTATTTATCTGCGTGCTGTACTAGGTAATTGGTTTTGTGTGCTTGACACAGCCGTTAAGGTAGACCTCCATTCTGCTGTGTACTCTGCAGAGTTTGCATGTGAGGTAGAGCAATGTTTCTCTGAAATGTTTCTGAGAAATGGAAGCATTGCTTTACATTTGCTGCTTCTCATACTCAGCATCACGTTTTATTACTGATGTTTCGTGGTATTGGTCTGGACTGATGAGGGTAGTGTGTTCCAAATCACCTCATGCACAGGGAGACAGAGATACTGTTTCTAAGAAACTGTGTTAAGGTTTGTGTGGATTTCAGCACAGAGATAGTCATCTGGATGTTAGAAAAGTTGGGCCCTTTCTTGTCCTTGTACACAGAGGACCACAGAGGAACACAGAGGAACTAGCAGTTCCCCATGGTGAAGAGGGGAAGTAGGGTTGACATTTGAGTTATAGAAATGGCCAATTTTGATAAGTAGTTGCTTTCCTTACGTTTTAAGTCATTTCTCCTAGATACAACCTAGTAGCATGGCTGGCTACCCTCTCCTTTTCACCTCTTAACCGATAATTTACTAGAACTTGCTTCTTTTGCTTTCAGGTAGGTTGTGGGGGTGAAACAAAAAGTGATATTGGTCAAATATATTAAAAGTGTATGTCAGATTGCCCTCTCTGATGTGGCTTGAGATCTCTGAGGTTTTACTGAGAAGCTACCTGCAACTTTACTTTGTGAAGTCTGCAGTGATATGGTTCCCTCCCCTTGTTGATGGATGACCCCAGTTGTATAACGTTTCCTGGGCTGTTTGACCTGGAAACAGGTTCTGTATGGAAGCATGGGGATCCCCATGCCAGCCTTACATTTACTGGTTACTGTATGCTTTTTGTCAAGTTACTAGTGTGTCAAAATTGTTCTGCCCTTACTCACACAAGTACTTCTCACTTAACAAAGAATCAAATCTGCATCTTCCTTTAAAAAGCACAGGTGAAACCCTCCCTGATGTGTGTTTATCTGTCTGTACAAATGTACCTCGTAGCCAGAAAGCTTCCTCTCAGGTACTTGAATTAGCTTCCTGCTTTGTGTCTGGGGCTAATGCAGGGTGTCAGGGGTCTCATGCTGGATGCTGCAGTCAATCATTTCTAAACTCAGCCTTCTTATCTCAACGTGCATCTGATTTTATCCAACCCATGTTGACAGTGCCTCACACGTTCCTAGTTGCTTATCTTGTGACTGGCAGTGCAGATGGTTCTCCTGCTCGAAGGCAGCGTTTGACAGGGCGTACAGTACCCCTCACCGGTGAGACGGGCAAGAGCAAGACCTGTATCCTTCAGCAGCTCCTTAGCTATTAGAATTTATAGCTGTGTTAGCTGTAAGAGAAATAGCTTCCAGGTAGGCAGCTGTGTTCCAGATAACTCTTTGTAGTTGGAAAAAAGATAAAGAGGAAAGAAGCAGTAGGATTAGGATGGATATACACTTCCTGGTTAGACAGACAGGTGTCTGGCTGTTCATTTGTTGCGGGAGAGTGGGTGGAATAAAAGGATGAAAGAAGAAAACAGCCACAAATTTTATAAAACACTGTATAAAATGTTGAGGGGTGGCTGTAGCAATAAAAAGGCAAATAGCCTCGTGCTTTTCTGTTTCCTTTTGCAGCGTTTTTCTACCACATTTGCATATTCTGTTTTCCTGCCAAACCCTGAATTTTAAAGCTGTCCCTGTCAGGTGACATTTTAGCTCCATGACAGTGCATGTGAATGTGTAGACACACCATGAGTATTACAAATTTAGTCTCTAAAAATACGGAGTTATCACGCTGCCCTTCGTGAGGGAACTATTTTATGGGAAGGTTAATCTTGGTGCTTAAAGGGTAGGTGATACGGGGGGATGATGGTGGGTTGATTTAAACATATTTTTCTTTCCAAGCATGTATTTGGAGTTATATTTCAACACCCAGTACAGTTTGCTCAGAAACAGCGCTCCAGAGGCTCTCAAATGACAGTGATACTTCCCCTGTCTCAACCAGTAAGTTGTGCAGGAAGCAGGAAGGGACTGGTGGATACCTCAGTTAGTAGCTATCTGTTCTTTGCACTCCTAGTCGTTAGGCAGGGCTTCGCCTGGGGTAACTTGAAACACAGGAAAAATGTAATTACTCTCTTTGTTCAGTAAATAAACCATGAGAGATTGCGCAAGATAATTTCTTTTCAACCTGAGACTGACATCCAGGTGGTTTTTCTTCAACACAGAATCCTAAATGTGGCAGGCTAGACTGCCTCCCTTTTATAATGCACTGTCTGTAACCCACTAGAATTAACAACTTCTAGAGGCTTGAGTAGGATGCAATGTTCCTGGCTTAGAAACGTTCTCGTGCTGGATGGCAAAAATGATGCAAATGGCCAGTGAATCATGTCTTGCTCACAAGCAGCGAGGAGTCCACCTGTAAGGTAACAGTCTGCTAGTGCTATGAGTTAGGCTGTTCGAATGGCTGTTGTGAGTCTGTAGTTGCATTCAAACCTGGCTGAGAATACATGCAAATCAGGACTAATTAAATTATTTTTAAAAAGCCTGAGCTATAAATAGGAAAGACACTGGCTATAGTTTTCCTACAAGACGCCTCTTCACTGTAGTAGTAGGTTGAGAGTATACCTAGTAGAGCTTTGAAAAAACATCTAACACTTTGCTTAACATGCTAGTGGGGGATGAAAGCTCCTTGTAAAGACTTCGTGTGGATGGTGGTGATCAGTGTTGCCTTGACACTAGGTATCAGTTGCAGCATTTCCAGTTTCTGTGTGCCTGCCTTGGCAGTTTAAAACATGTGATAGAGTTTTTAATACATAATAAGTAAATATTTTGTTCTGATTCACACACCTTAAGGTTAAGAGGACATTTAAAATTTTAAAAGCTTACCGTGGAGGGACCCCTCTGCTTAAGTTGTGGATGTTATTTCCGGCCTTAAGATTTATAATTTATTTTGTCATCTTCTTCTGCAGAGATGGGAAGAACAATGAGGAAATACAGAAGCCACCTTCAAAGCTCTTGACACTTTACTCACATCTCTTGAGGTTTGGAATTCGCATAGCAGACTCTTCTCTCTGAACTCAATTATCCTTAATACTCATCTTGGCTATTCTTCAGAAAGTTCAAATCTTCCTTAATTATGAATTCAGTGGTGGGCAGGTGATCGCTATAATAAGTAGTTTCAGATGTATTTCAAGAGATTCCAGATGTCGTATGAATGTTACACGTTGCCATGCTTCACTAGGTTACATCTCTAAACTTCACTGTGTAAATATTAGAAGCAGGATTTTATTCAATAAAGCACATTATGCACATGCTGTCTCTTGGTTTTGTTATTGGTTTGGGAAAACCCAAAGAAGTTATTTGAATGTGGCTGTATTTTCAACAACAAAGAACTCAGCCAGATCAACTTGTACTTCTGGTCTCCTTTAACTGGTGCCATTTTCAGTTGAGTGTCTTCATGTAAAATAGTCCCAAATACTGGTAATTTCTTTCTGCAAGGGAAATGAAAATTCATTTTTTCTTGAGAGGGGAGGAGATTTTTTTCTATTTTTTTTCTTTTTTTTTTGCTATGGTTGAAAGGCTCCACTGGTACATCTTGGCTGCAATATCTTTGTTTTAATTTTTTATGGAATGTGTCTGCTGCTAAGCAGTTGTGCAAAGTGTGCCAGTTTGTCAGGGAAAGGTAACGGTACCCCGACACATTCATGGCAGCAGTGGGAAAAGCAGCAGTGTACTTACCATTCCCTGTTGGTGAGGACACAGAAACACAAAATTACCAAAAAGACTACTTTGAAATTAAACCTGAATGTTTATTTTCCCCATGCTAATACAAAGGGCACTGAACATCCCTAAGCGTGAAAAGGAGTCCAAGCTTTCCGACAGAGAGCTTCCCAGCTCAGTGGAGGTTCACTTCATTTTCAATAATGCCCTTTTTTTTTTTCCATATGTCAAGCCAAGGGCACAGCAAAGATGTTGTGAAAATTATCCTCTCTTTTCCTACATTCTGGGACTGCTCAAAGGGCAGCAGGTCTTCTTCCAGCACAGTAGTTTCAAAGCTTATTACTGAATTTCTTTGGTACCAGCTCTGCTCATTTTTCCACCACCTAAATTAAGTGTGAATTCAGCAGTTCCTAGTCTTCTGGGTTCCTTTGCTTTCTGTACAAATCAATCTCATGTCATCTTGCTGCTTGTTACATGGGGGAAGGAGGGGATGGGTTGGGAAGGCGTATGCCAGTACCCAAATAACCACATTTCCATTATTATTCAGGGGGATCTTTCAGGGAGAAAGAAGAAAACCTTTGCACACATGTATGCTCAGGGCAGTCCTCAAGGTGACAGCTGAAACATGCCAGGGAGGAAGCTCAGGAGAACTTCCCTCTGAATGTCAGTGACTTATTGGCCACCCTTTCCACCCCCCCACACTCCCCCATCACCCGCTCTAATGACTGAGAGGCTGTTAATCAAGCAGATCCTATGAAATCCAAGGTAAATCTGGCCTTTGGGACAATGCCCTTGATTATGGGTGCCCAAGTGCACACTCCTGCATCTCGAAGTGGTGGGCTTCTCGGGGCTGCTAGCCAATTCTCATCTTCACTCTCCCAAACTTCAGGAGCAACCCTTGTAGCATGGTTTGATGTTTGTAACATGGGGCGATGCTTGCTCTCCAACAGAACCCCCATTAAAAAACCTGCCTTCAAAGGACTTGCACAGATGGAAGGTGCTCAATCATCATCCACGTTTTGTGTAGGATTCTGCATTCACTGGTCATGTGTTCCCTACGGAATCCCACCACTGATAATGAAGCTGTTCATGGTTCTAATCACAGTGACATTGCTGGTCAAGCCTTCTGTCTGTAAGCCTGTGAGTGCCATGTATAGAATTTGTTTATTGATTTAAATAAGATAGATGCACTGTGTATTTTGTAATTTTTGTGCTGGATGGAAACTATTTTGGTTTTATGAAGAAAAATGGTTTTAAGTCCTTGTAGAAAGTCAATAGGTATTTTTGTAACTGCCTTCTAAAAATGTACTGTTACTGTATTTCAAAGCATATAAAACAGATAGAATTATGGTACTGCCGTAGTAATATGCTTTGGTAATTAATAGCCTTAATGCTCCATACTTTGTACTTGCCTTTTGCATAAATAAAAGCAGTTTGTAATTTATCACAGAGCTTAAGTTCAAGTTGTGTGTATAGAAATACAGAATAATATATTTCTTAATAAACATCTAGAAAATATTTGCTCTTAATGGACTGTTGCTGCCTGGTTGAGGGGCAGATTTTGTGTTTTCAGTGGGTGCTGATGTGTCTTTTTTTTTTTTTTATAGGATAAAAAACCTGCTCCTTTCTCCTCTGTTTAGGCTGTTCCAATATAATTTTTTTTCCCCTGGCAAAGAGAAATAGGTGCAGCTCCCCAAAGCCTGCCTAGATGGCAGTGTCTGCTCGTGGAACCTGTGCCCGGGGATGGCGGCTGTTTGAAGTTGGTGTTAGGGGAAAATGACAGAGGCTTCTAAATTGGACAGGAAGGTGTATGCTGTTACATACAAATAGCTGCTTCTCATTATATTCCTTGATAATGAAATCCAAAGACAAGTCATATTTTCTGGATTTTTGCTGCTTAGGTCTCTTAATTAGATTAATTTGATTATGCAGATGATGTGCATAAGATTTAACCTGGGCAGTGATTGTTCCACTCTGAAGTTACTCCTAGCAAAAACCATGTCAGCTCCTTGCTGATAGTCCAGAAAATTAGTAATCTATCCAGTCATGCTCATTTAACTCTAATTGCTGGAAATACTTATGGTACATAGTTTAATGCTGGATCCTGAGATTGGAATTCATGAAAGGCGTACAGAGCCTTCATGGGATCCCAGATTTATTAACTGCAGATGAAAGACATGGACACTCTTCTTCTGTCATCTAGCTCCATTAAGAGTGTAGTGCCATAACAACCTCGTAATAAACAGTGCACCAATTAATAAAAATGGGATTTAAATCATTAGAGGTGTTGGCCCTCGTGGACGGGCGCGTGTTTGTAAGAGGATTAGCCTGTAGTACATTCTCACTGCAGTAGCTGGGCGCCTTGACACAATGACCTTCCTCTCCTACAGTCTGATGATCAGTTCTGAGCTCACGGATCCTTGCAGACAGCTCTCTTGCTCCTGTAGCTAAAAACCAGTGTTCCCAGCGCAGGGGTATATTGCAGAAGCTCTGTTGTAGCCACATAACTTCCGAGGCTGCAAGTGAAAGGAATCCATTCAGCGAGCTGGCAGAGATTGTTATCACAGCAGCTCATGGGGTTCAGTGAGCATTATTTGTGCATAACAAAATAAGCTGACACAGTGTGTAAGCTCTGCCAGATCTCAGCAGACCTGAAATAAGGATGCAATTCTTTTGTAGCTCTTTTGCTGCTTAGCTGCTCTGCAAGATACGTTATTTGTTAGATACGGGAGGTGTACCTCTGACCAGCATAAACAAGATTTTTAGAACTTAATTGTTTGGCATCCAGTACCATTTGAGACACTCTGGGGTATCCTGCGTGGTCCCCGTGCCTCCAGCTGCTCCTTCCATAGGTCCTATGTGGTATCTGCCAACCCGGTGTGTATCTTGGGTGCCTTAGGGCATCTCAAATGGCACTAGATGCCTGTGCTCAGGCACCTAAATGGAGCCCTTTGTTTTCCTGGCCTTGGATAGCTGATGTCTGACTATTTTCCTGTGAGCTTGCATAAAATGCTAGCACTGAGATTGGTGCATGTATCAGTTTTCAAACTAAATCGCTCAAATCCCCAGTAAGTACATAAGGTGGGATGCATGACGTACTGCGTGTGAAAGAAAGGATTGTCTCCTGGTTGACAGGCTGATGCTGAACTGGGCAGTTTGTCCATCGAGGCAAATAATTTACAGAAACCCCCCAGCTTGTTTGCTGCAGCTCACGAGGTTTCTGATGAATACCTGAAGATAGCGTGTGGGCAGGACCTGGCTCAAGTTCAGCAAAGCCATGAGCAGCAGCGGTGAGTTAGTGGGAGATGGGGGAGCTCAGTCCCTTTGCTGTCTGCCAGGTCTGCGCGTGGGATTCACCTCAGGATTAAGCCACCTTAATTTAAGTGTCGAGATGCAGTTCTGTACAGCCGAGCAGACACGTTGAGCTAGCTAGTAAGTGCCTTTAGGGTAACCTGCTTCGTTCTGTAAGGCTGAACTGACTCTACATGACTAAGTTGTCCATGCATAGTGCCCCATGAGATGCTGTAAGGCATCCTGCTAGTCTGGAGGGCTCCCATCAGTTGAGGACTGCTAGTAATACGTGCTAGCTCAGGCGTATCGTGCATGCTCTCAGTTACCTCAGGCGTCATTCCTAGATGCTTATGTGGGCAGCAGGCTCTAATTCTCCAGTGGCTGTGGCTGTTGTGTGATCATAGCCCTGCTGTGGACTTCAGATGCTTCACTGCAGATGAAATTGCCCGTTCCATGCTTTTGACAGGGGGAGAGCGGAGAAGCAGCATGCCAAATGTCAGGTGGATGCTGGGGCCACACGCTGACTGATGCAAGAAGCTGGGAGAAAGACAGTCCCTCTTGTCCTTCTGTCCAACTGCTACAGACAGGCAGTGGTGGCCCAGCATGTACTTAACCATCATGTTAGTCATCCCCAGCCCTCTAACAGAAATGACCATGCCTCCTGCTAGCAATACAGGTTCACGTGATCAGTAACCCATTTTTATATTACAAGTGCAACACTGGATCAACCCCAATTTCATGTTGCTTGCTTTGAAGTTGTTTTGTGGTCTTTGGTTGCATTTTTAAACCTTACTTCTCTCTGTCTAGGGTAAAAGGAAAAAAAAAACAAACCAAAACACTACATTATGAGTGGAAACTAGGGTCTGTTCTTGCTTATGTAGGTCTGCCTATAAGTATCCTACAAATGACAATAATGTGCCACCAGTGTCTGAGGAGAACTCCTTGTTGATTCCTGTTTCTAATTAATTACTTTTATATGATAATTAAATCATTCCTGTTTACTTGCACTCTGTTTGCTTGCAGATGAGTACTTGCTGAAAACAAAAATTGCCTGAATTTATGGTGCCTGTGGCTGCACTCCTCTTGCAGCGTTTGCAAGCTGTGCTGTGCCAGAGCCACTGCTAGTTCCAGTTTGGGGCAGTTTTGAGGTAAATGACCTGGGCTTCAGGGAGATGGTTCTCTTCCAGTCATTCCACTGCAGCCGTTGCCAGCAACCCCCTTAGCACAGCCAGCGAAGCAGCACCAACGGGCACAGTTGTTCCTGCTCTGGGCAAAGCCTCTCTGGTTAACTCCCACCATGAATTTGGGCTGCTCACACCTGACCTGAACTCAATCCCCTTTTTCCAAGGGGAACCTGGAGGACAAGGGTGGGGGTCTGTTAGTCTGCCAGCAGCTGTCAGGGAGCTGTCAGGGAGGGCAGTCCCAGCTGCCACCTCTACTGTGCACTGGTGGGTCAGCGAGAGCCCCCTGTGTACAAATGCAGTTTCTTCCCAGGGCTCTGGCATAAGCCACATGGGTAGTAAAGCTGTGACAGTCCCTTCCCCTTTGCTGCCCTGCCAGTTTAGGCTGTGCCGAGGACTTTGAGGCAGCCCTTTGCAGACGGTCTGGCTGGTGAAGGACAACATGGGCGTGCAGAACACCACCAGGATCCCAAGTACCTTTGGTCTGGCCTGGGGCACACACAAACCCTGCATCTGCCTCATCTGCAGCGGCAGGACAGTGTGGGTGATGTGAGGACTGCAACCTTCAAGGGGTCAGAGAAGCAACCTGTGCAAGGGCGGGCAATGGCAGCCACCGTGTACACCCAGCCATGCCTTCCTCCCTCCAGCAGCTGAGTCAGAGCCGTGACGGGTGACAAATGGAGGAGCTGGGTCACCCCTGCAACCTGGGGGAGGAGGTCTGGCCGGCCTGGAGCAGCGCATCCAGGTGGTAGGTCTTGGTGGCAGGTGGGATGTGATTGCATAGAGGAGGCAAGTGAGAGAGACTGTTGTTCAGCGATGACCTGACAGACAGTGTGTGACTCAATGCCTGTGTGCATTTCTGGTGCAGCACTCAGCTACCTCACACTGCTCACTTGCTAATTCTGGAGTTTGCAGGAAGGGATCAAGCTAGATATATTGAAAATTTTGGGCTGCTTTGTGCCAAAGATTGGGAGGAAGCTGCTTCCAGCAGGATCCATGGCTGCAACTAAGCGCTGTAGGCTTTCCTCTGCCACCCAGGCTGTGGCAGGGCGGCACCTCAAGTCCAAGCAGAAGTCCCCTGAGAAACAGGTGTGCGTTTTAGGTAATCTTTTGGTTCCATTGAAGACAGGAAGATTGTGTCTGCTGTGATGATAAAGCTCTAATGCCCGCTGGCTTGACCTCAGGGATTTTCAAAGATGCCTATCAAGAGAGCAATGAAGCAGCGGAGGAACAAAGTGCAGCCTTGTTGAGTGCAGCTCTGATGGCTGCATGGTATCTTATGTTATAACCCACCAGTCTTGTGTTTTGTTCACAAAACACAATTCAACTTGGGAAGGAAACTGTTAATACACGTTTAAAAAAGAAACGGAATAAGGGCAAGGTTAGAGTAACCATAACCCTTAATCCTTTCCAACCATTTTTTCTTGTCTCCCAACCACCCATCTCTTCAATGCACTATTCCCCTCCCTTTTTGCCATTGCCTGGCTACTTTTTCTACTACAATGTTTTTAAATTTCTAGAGTGACTTTTGCCTCACTTGCTTGTAACAAAACCACAGTATGGGTTATTGAGGTGTTTGTTATTTGGTGTTACGCTTGAATTAGAGGTGGCTGGAGCAAAGGCAAGCAGTTGTTGAACTGCCTTGCAGAGCAGACACGATCTGAAGCTGTTGCCTTCTCCCTCAGTCCTTTCCTTCCTGACTTTGCCCATGCCACATCAAACCTCCAGCTTCCCCCAGCTTTGGGGAGATTTTGTACCAAGGCAGGGGCTAGGGCTGCGCTGGGGAGCACAGTGGAGCAGATACCACAGTGGCAGCAGCTGCTGCTGATGGATGATGAGAGTGAGAAGGTGGAGTGAGGTGACATGTCATAGTGGAGTCATAGCTTTGCCTGCACTCAACCAGTGACCCCATCTTCCCTGGGCTAGCAAGTATCTTTCCCTCCGCGGCCAGCCCGAGCCCCTTTGGAGAGGGAGCCAACCCGGCCATCGTGGACTGTGCATGTGTTACCTACCCTGCCTGCTGCCACCCTGTCCCACCCCTCCTCATTCGCTCTTGCTCCTTGCCCCAGTGGAGGCAGTTTTGGTGACTTATGGAGATTCACTGCTAAGGACCTTCAAGAGGCTGAAACACCCACTCTGGCTGTGACAGGGATGTTGTTGAATGCACGGTGTGAGCCTTCGGGAGGTGGCGCTTTATCTAATCGGCATCCAGCAGAGAACCTGTGATTCAGCTTGCGTTAGGAGCAGTGAAATCACCGAGAGTTTCGCTGTCGGCTTCACTGGCAGAGCACTTAGCTAACATAGTGCTACTGGATCAGTGAAGCCCAGAGCAAATCTCTCTGCGTTTCTGATGTTGCTACACCAGGTTGTGGATACCTCTTCTCTTGCAAAGCCATTTTGCGGCAGCAGTTCAGCCTCCTGTTTTGGGGAGGAGGATGATTAGAGGGCTGGAGCACCTGCCCTACAAAGAGAGGCTGAGGGAGCTGGGCCTGTTCAGCCGGGAGAAGAGAAGGCTGAGGGGGGACCTCATTGCAGCCTTCCAGTACCTGAAGGGAGCTTATAAGCAGGAGGGGAATCAACTTTTAAAAAGGGCAGATAATGGCAGGACAAGGGGGAATGGGTTAAAACTAAAGGAAGGAAGGGTTAGATTAGATCTTAGGGGGAAGTTTTGTACAGAAAGAGTGGTGAGGTGCTGGAACAGGCTGCCCAGAGAAGTAGTGGATGCCCCGTCCCTGGAAGTGTTCAAGGCCAGGTTGGATGGGGCCCTGAGCAACCTTGTGTAGCTCCAGGCCTGGAGGTTGGTGGCCCGGTCTGTGGCAGGGGGATTAGAGCATATGATCCTATATGAGCATATGATTAGAGCATATGATCCTTGGGGTCCCTTCCAACCCAGACCATTCTATGATTCTATGTTTATGTTACTGATATGGCTAAAATGGTCTCGGTGGAGCACAGCTGCAAAAACAAACTGGTATTTGTGTGTGTCTGTAGCTGTACACAATGAAATGAGTGAGGCTGCTCTGGAATGAATGTGGCTCCCGGAGACTGAAGTTGGAAGTATTTTTTCCCAATAACTCTGATTAGTTTAATTTTAAGAACAAACAATCCTTGGGTTTCAGTCATTTCCTTCCACTGTGTTGGTAGAATCTGTCCACAACCATAGATGAAACCCTACAGTCCTTCATCGGGGTAGGGAATATAACCTGGGGCTTATATACATAAGCCCTTCCCTTTATAAGCAGTTTCTATGGATTTATTTGCTTATTTTTCAATCGAGGGAATAGTTAAATTAAAGGAAGCTTTGTGCTTTTCTTACTTGTTTATGAGGCTTTTATGCAGTGCTGAGAAATCTGCGAGGCAAGCCTCACTGCCGTCCCTTGCACGGAGGTGAGTTATGGCTGCAGACACTCCCCATTCCTTGCTGGGAGCTTAGGGAGCTGACACAGATCTGATAAATAAAACCACAACTGTATTGTCCCATGTCCCATACACCTGGAAAACATCAGTGCTTCCCATCACCAGGCTCTGGACATGAGGGCTGAGGCAAGGACAGGGTTTGTGCAGAACCGACCACCCCTCAGTGCATCCCTCTGGCTCGGTGAGGGTGCTGAGCCCTGTGTGGTGGTTGGGAGGAGCACCGGACCAGAAATGTTTCCAAGCACTGAACTGCGTGGGTGGCAACCCTTTCAGCTTCACCAGCCGGTTGTTTCCTCTGCCCACAGTGGAAACGATTAGGTGTCCCTCTGCCTCAAGACGGAGGATCCTCGCTGTGTAATTTGCCAGCCCCACCATGATGGGAGCGGGCCAAGCCTGGCTGTGCAGCACTCAGCTCCCGGGGCAACATCCCAAAGGGGCAGTCAGCCCTGGAGACTGCTAATGATACAGAGCTGAAAGGTGAGCTCAGTTGGGACAGTCTGGGGCTACTTATACCCTCCTCATTGGTTTGAACAAAAATTATTGACAATGGAGGTCGGTGGGAACGGCCCAGCCCAGCTGGTGCAGAGCTGTATGAATTTTAGGCTGGTGGAGCAATGACTACTGGCTGCATGTATCATCTATACACTTTGGTGTCGAGCATACTCAAGGTACTTCAGTATCTTGGAGAAAAAAAAACCAACACGGCAAACCACTGCTTTTTAAGAGGCTGTATATAGCATGGTACTCTAGCTGTGTCCCATTATCTGAAATGAGATGTTCAGAAACATCTCAGTCAAGAAACAAGAAAGTGACAAAATGTGGTGAAGGCTATAAATCATAAACTACAAAGCAAGCCCACAGCTTGCAACAGAAGCTGCTTTATTCAGGCAGGGAAGTGCACTTAGGCGTAACTTTAAATAGCATGCATCAGAAAAACGCTCTCAAATTCTATATAATTTGACATAATTAAATGTAGGTATTTCATCCTACTACAATTTACTGCCTTGCCCCTTGTGCCTACAATGTTGATATTCATCATGGATTCAAGCGGTTTATTTCAGTGAAAGCTAACCCACACTTGCAGAGCCCAGATTATATTTATCCTGCTCCGAAGTGCCAGTCACGGTTCCCTCCGTTGCCTGTCTGAGTGCCGTTGGATCCAGCCATGGCAGAGGCGTTCATCGCGCAGCAGACGCAGGCGTGTGCAGGCAGATCCCTGAGGGAGCTGCTGCCCGTCCCCCTGCCCCTGCCTTTCTTTCGGATTCTTGTTTTCCAGGCTGCTCAGTTTTCCTCCTTGTTTTGCTCCTCTTGTCCCCAGCGTTCCTGTGCTGCCTTTTGATTGCAGAGGCCTGGGGATGTCACCGGGATGATGACAAGGGATGTCACGTTTCTATGAGACAGTATAAATGTCCCTCTCTACTCTGCCCTCATGAGGCCTCAACTGGAGTACTGTATCCAGATCTGGGACCCCCAGTATAAGAAAGATGTAGAACTATTGGAGAGGGTTCAGAGGAAAGTCACAAATATGATTAGAGGGCTGGAGCACCTCCCCTACAAAGAGAGGCTGAGGGAGCTGGGCTTGTTCAGCCTAGAGAAGAGAAGGCTGCAGGGGAATGTCATTGCAGCCTTCCAGTACCTGAAGGGAGCATACAAACCAGAGGGGAATCAACTTTTTAAAAGGGTAGATAATGGCAGGACAAGGGAGAATGGATTAAAGCTAAAGGAGGGAAGGTTTAGATTAGCTATTAGGGGGAAGTTTTTACAGAGAGAGTGGTGAGGTGCTAGAACAGGCTGCCCAGAGAGGTGGTGGATGCCCTGTCCCTGGAGGTGTTCAAAGACAGGTTGGGTGGGGCCCTGGGCAACCTTGTGTAGATCCAGGCCTAGAGGTTGATGGCCCTGCCTGTGGCAGGGGGTTGGAACTCTATGATCCTTGGGGTCCCTTCCAACCCAGACCATTCTATGATTCTATGAAATGGGAGGAGAAAATATTGGGAAACCCATTTAATCCTGGCTATATTCTTCAGGCCAGGGGGAGCCCAGCAACGGCAGCCGTGAGATAGACAGGCAAACCCTGATGCAGGCTGAGTGTCCAGCTTCTCCTGGCCTGTCGAACCATTGGGGATTGGTGCTGAAGGCTCCTGGGAGCTTTGTGATGTTAAACATGGAAATGAACTGCCCATGGGCACATCACAGGACACAGGCACGCAAGGGTTGTCATGCCCTCAGAAAGAGCTGCTGGTCCCATTGAAAGGGTGCAAACCTCCCCTGCAGCCGTAGTGGGATGTTCAGGGGTACAGTGGGCTGAGACCAGGGCACTATCGTCTTGCTCAGAGCAGGCATACACAGAGCATGTTTTGGGAGGGGTTGGCAAGGCCGTGCTGGTGCCTGCAGCAGAACAAGAACTGCTGAGCCAGCAGGCAATGCCACACTGCCCTGCCAAGAGCAGGCAGCAGCCCTGCTGTGTCATGGTGGCTGTTATCCATCCCGAACCACCGTCCCCGGGTTACTTGCTGTTACTGGTGCAATGCCACCGGAGATGTTGCATGATGTGCAGTGAGCAGGATGAGATCTTGGCCTCCCCTCACAGCCCACGGTCCATTACAAGGGTACGCTGAGGTGCAACAAGGAACAGTTGAGGAGCTTTTCACTCTGCCCTGTCAGCACAATTGCCTTAGAAACTACCTCATCACTTGCATTTCTAGTTTGAGCTTGCCATGGTATTATCAGTAAGCATTCTGTGCTTATCTCTGTGTTATACATACTCAGCCTGGTATATGTTATCAGACCGAGACTGTGTTTTACGTTGGGATGAAGTCTGCACATATTACCAAGGTTCAGCTTAACTCCTTTGCTTCTCCTTTCCTTGCTTATTATGTCATTATTGGAAGGGAAAAAAAATGACTAAGAGACTTCTCCAGTGCCGTAGGTGGAGAACATCTAAAAATCTGGCCAGCAATGAACTAAATTAATTCCTTGATGTGGATTTGACACACATATCTGTGCTTAAAAATATGAAGTGGGTTTTGATTCTGCTGTATCTGCCTGACCCCTCACCCCCCCTTATCTTTACCATAAAGGTGGGGCTTTTTTGCTTTTGCAAGTGTGCTTTTGTTCTCATCCTTTTGCTTGTGTGAAAAAGTATATCTGAGAGAAAAGTGTAAAGTGTCTGCCAGTGTGCTGAATGCCAGAGATTCACCCAGGTAAACATGTTGGAAGAGAGGGACTACGCTTTGGTTTGCTTGCTGGGCTCTGGTTCTAGCTCCAGAGACTTAAGGCAGGGCTTGTAGCAACGGCAGCTAAAAATACTTCCATGCAGATGTAGGATTTCCAAATTGACATTATTTCTTTCACAGAAAAATCTGTTTACATGAAGCTCTTGATTTACTTATTTCCCACCATGGCCTCTCAGACTTGGCCGCCCTCACCTTGCAGCATAGGTACAGCCGAAAACGATGAAGAGCATGCAACAAAGCATGATGGGGATTAGCTTGTGTGTTCAGCCATTCCTCAAGCAACACTGGCCAGGCTTTCAGGGAGGGATTACCATATCCATACATTTCTATTTTTACATCCTGCAGCAAACATGTTATTACCACTGAACAGAGCAGGGCCTGCTGAGAAATGACACTTCAGGCACAGCCTCTCACGCACCAGGAGAAACCAGGGCCACGAGCCCAGCCAAGGGGGTTTGCAGCAGGTCAGCTCTGGAAACAGTGATGAGGATGGGATGGGATCCGATGGGGATGCTCGACCCATGGGTGCTTGCTCCTCCTGTGGTCCCAGGGAGGCCTCAGCCTCACTCTGCCCTGGCTGTGGCTCATGGTGTGGGAACAAAGATCCTGGTGGGAAAATCAGAGCCAGTTCTTCATCTTCCATGTCCTCAAGGGGAAGCCTACCGGCACCTTCGGGGCTTTGCAGAGAGAAGTAACTTTTGTCAGACCCTTTGTAAGGTTTCTAGCTTGCAGCTAGCGCGCACGTCAGTGGTTTCACTGCACAGTTCAGCTACCAGGATTAAGGTCTCGGGAGTGCTACCGAGCTTCCAAAATAATAACCATAATTAAACCCCCCATTTTTTCCTATTGCATGAACATGCCAAAAGATACAGGAAACCCGTGGAAAGATAGACGGATTTTTCATTTTGGCAGATCCCCTAAGATTAATGCGTTTGCTGAAAAGCCCTTTTGCAAGCAGTATTTATGCCAAGCAGTCCCTTCTGAAGCTCTCAAAATATCTGAAAGTATTAAAAAAATCCAAATTCAGTACCTGTATGGCTTCCAGTTATAATAAAGTCAGTCATGTGGCCGATATGATTGGACTGATCTTTTGTAGCATTTTGGGGTTGTTTGCATATTTGAAGAAGTTTTCTAATTGAGACCCTTCCTGTGCCAGAAACATGGAGCAACCTTTTCACACTGAGATTTTTTTTCTGTCCTGAATATATTATTTTTCACTGTGTTCTCCCACGATCCCCTTTGCATTTGGATACAAGCTGAAAAAGTCAAGAAATGAAAGGTAAAACTGGTGCTCTGGGTACGAGCCTCACCGCAAATGTTTGCTGAGGTGGGCTGTCCTGTACAAAACATACCAGCTTTTGCTCTTGAGACCTCCTTTGGGCAAAATCGTGTTTGTGGAAACGTTGTGCCAGTTGACAAGAAAAAAAAAAGCCATCGGTCCCAGGGGGTACATCTTCTGCAGTAGGGAGCACTGTGGCTTGACCAATCCAGAGGGTGATATGCTAACTGCAGTAGTAATAACTGGGAATGTCTTGGTTACATGCTTAAATGCAGTGAGATCTCCAACTAGTGAGACAAACTTGGCTTTGTAGGAGGCTTCAGAGGTGGGAGGTTGTGTGTGGAGCAAACACAGATGCTGGCAGAGACCCCAGATAATGCACTGGAGAGCCAGGGCTAACCATGAGCCATACCACCTTAACAAAGGTCTCCTCATATTGTGGTGGTTTGAAGAGAGCCCAGGGAGGGTTATGGCACCTGGGAGATGTCAGAAGAAATAGAAACCAAAACTGCGTGTCTGTGCCAGCTGTGAACGTGGTGTAAAAGCCCATCCCAAAGCCAGCAGGTTGGTTTAAGGTAATGACAGAAACTGGGCAAAGGTAACGGTAATTGCATCTTGTTTTTTGGGTGGGCTAAAGGACACCTCAGCAGTGCTGAGGCGGTGTTGGCTGATGGCAGGAGCACTGGGTGTGTGGGTGAGCAGACACCCTGCAGCACCTACTCCTGGCATGCAGGTAAAGGTGCCAAGCAGCATCTGACATGAGAAGTAGGCCTGGATAAGTGGTGTTTGATTTTCGCTGGAGGAGAACAGCAGATGCAGCTCAACAAGAGGCAGTAAAGGTCAGTGGTGCTGAGGAATGTTGTTTCCTTGGTGAGCCTGTACTGGTACGGCAACAATGGAAAGGCCAGGGGAAAGGTCAAGAAGCTGGTGAAAACCCTTCAGCAGGTAAAACAATGAGGCAGAGAAGTACCAACATGCTGCTTTTTGGTGGAAATAAACATAGATTTGAATCAGTTCACTTTGTTGACAGAGGATAAGGGCTGAGAGAACATGTTTGGGGGTATGGGTTTGGAAATGTCCAAGCGAGCTGGACCACAGCCAGAAAGCTATGGTAGGAGAGCTGGTTAGGTCTGGCACATAGTGAAGTGGAAAGCTGGCAGGGTCCTATGGCCAACAGAGGTCCAGAAAATGTTTGGGAAGAGAGACCATGGAAGACCAAGAGCATTGCATTAACAAAACATTAACTAAGACCTAAATGAGCTGAAGAACATTTGGAAAGAAGGAGACAAAAAGGCCAATGGCTGTGGTTTTGGAGAAATCATCGCCTGGGTTTATGAGTCACAGAGACCAAAACCAGACAGGAATGAGAACTGGGCAGTCACTGCTGGGTCTGGGGATGAACCGCTAATTTACTTTGCATGTACTGTATTGCTGATTCCCTCCATATCTGAATTAAAAAACAGGGCCCTTTACACCCAGGAAAATGAGTAACACTTGTGAGTTTAATTCACATCACTTGGATTGCCGCTGCTGTGAGTCTGGTGGCCATCAGTTTTAAGCTTACGTGGGAACCTTGGGCTGTTCCCGCCCTTTGGTTTCCTCTATTCACTATGGCTATGGTGAGACACTGGAAGTGGCGATGAGCATTGCAAAACCAGGTTGCTTTTGCTGGATCCCACCGCATCGCAACTCCAGCTGCTTTGCTTTCCCATGAAGCCGCCGGGTCCTGCACGCTGCGGCGCAGAGCTCTCTGTCCCAGGATAATAGCTGGAGAGGAGGCAGCTGTCACACGCTCAGGGCCAGATGTGTGCACATGGCTGCACCCGTATCTGTGACAGAATGGGAGGCAGCCAGTTATGAACTGCATTTTTTATGATGTGCTGGGCTTGCATGGAGCCTGACTGGGGACAAGCCTCTTCTGTCACATTCCTGAGAGCTTGGAGAAAGATTTCTGAGGGCCTTTTATGGGGTGTTATTGAAGGCCACCGTGACATGGCAGTTTAAGTATGTGACACCGACTGTTTCTCAGTCACTAACAGCCTCACGGTGCCTGGTGCATGGGGATGCCAGCACAACTGATGGATCTGGTGTTTTCCATCACTCCTGTTGCTCATGCTCGACTAAAGGGGGATGTCTCTGGTGTGCTTGTGTTTTCCTCCCGTTCCTGCTGAGCATGGCATATCACATCTTGTGATTGTCATTTGTAACAACAGCTACAGCCATGGCAGGACTACGGGACATATAGGAGGAGCCATGGAAGAAGAAACAGTAATGGTGATCCATCTGGGCTCAGTTTCTACAGCTCTTGTTGTCAAATCCAGGACTGCCACAGCAGACAGAACAAAAAGTCCTGTCAAAGTATCTTTCACCTGTAGGAAGAGGTCAGATCTGTTTTTATCTTGAATGAAACTCTGACGCAGTCGGTCATGGGATGTTACTGTCTACCGCAGTCCCAGAAATCTAAGGCACATAGGTCCTTCACAGGTCATTTCAAATACTTCAGCTGCAGGGAAGTTAGGTTTTTCACTAGAAAAGGTAGTTTCTTTTTCAGTTGTCATTCCAAAGCAATGCTAGGAATGTGGTTGAGAAATGCTATGACATAAAACTTGGACCAACTTCAAAATAAATTTTAAATGTGTTTTCTGCATAATTATCTATGCTTAGACCTAGACCTTTTTGTTTTGTTTTGTTTTTTCCCCAAAACGCTGATGGCAGTTTGGAGACCACAGTAATCTCTTCACAAGTGCAGCGAGCTCCCTGCCCACAGCTTCCTAGGGTCTGCCCGGTCACTTCCTTGTGCAAATCCCATCAAAGATACCTGTAGTTCACCAAAGAGCTCCATTTTGGTTACATTTCCCTAATTACACAAGAGGCACAGGATATGTCTCTCTCCAAGCACACTTATTTTTCTCCATATCAAAGACAGACACTTGTTCCCTTGTTCAGATCAAAGATGCTTCTCAGTGTTAGAAGTTTCTTACATTAAGAACTAAGCTGAACAATTACAGCGTGCTCACTTGATACCTCATCAACCTGTAGCTCAGGATGGTCATTACTTTTTACTTTGTGCTCTCTCTGCTGTGTTTACTTTTTGTTTGGTTTCTTTTAACCTCAGAAGCACAGGGAGGCTGGCACGAGGCACAGCTGTACCTTTGGTATTCCTGCTGTAATACAGCCCTTTTCTTATATTTTTGGTTTTACAGTTTCTTAAAGGCTTGGGTATGTATTCCAGAAGGATATGACAGGTATTTAAAACTGGATTATAGGCTCCCACAGACAATTACATTCATGGAAAAAAGAGACTGAATGCCCATCCCAGTGGATACAGCAGGTGATGGGGAGATCCAGGGAGCATATTCCTAGGAGTAATTGCCTCTGTGCCCTAGAAAGTGCTCTGTTTGTCAGGCCATACACACTTCAAAAGCAAAAGACTGTGCTTTGCTGTTTGCTAATTAGTCAGAAAGCTCTGGTAACACTGGCTAAGGAAGAAAACCCAAACAAGTGGGGCTGGCTGTCTTGGCTCTTGTCTCCTTCAGTGGAACCTGCCCCAAAGCACCATGTCCATTGAATCAGCAAGGCCAAATGTACACTCCCTCCCAGCATTTTTTTTTACCAGTGAGGACAGGGGAGTGGGGCTGGGGTCTCATGGAGCAGCAAAGTAGCTCAGATGTCCCCGAGCTTTCAGAAAATCTTTCCTGCTGTCAGAAAGGAAGGGCACCTGCAAACAAAAGCCTCAGACTTGAGGGAGTCAGGTTTGAGCCCCTTCAGTATTTTGGGCTCCTGGTGATACGCAAGACAGCCTTTCCCTCCATTGCCTTCCCATGGTGCCCGTGGACACTTTTCAGAAAAGACCCCAGTGGGTAAAAGTGAAGTATGTGTTGATTATGAGACTGCTAAACACACAAGCAGTGAGGCAGGCCAGACTCCTCGCACCTCTCGAGCAGTCACAATAACTGAGCCCAGCTGCAGGAGAAATACCAGCTGCAGACATAATGTAGCCCAAAAAGTTCTAGTCAACTGTTAGGATGAGACAGACAGCATCTTCCCAGTAGAGATGGGAAGCATTAGCACTGCTGTGGCAAGGCTTTAAGTATGATTTTGTTTAGAAAACTGTTTCCAGCTCTGATCAGCTGTGTTTTAATGCAAGATAAACTAGAACAGATGTGGTGAAAGGCTCGAAGGGTGATCAAGGCAATGGGAACTCTATCTTCCACGTGGAGAGTGAGTGACTTGTTTGGCTTAATGATATAAAGAAAGTGGGACCTTCATGAAAAGAATAATGATGTGAAATCATAGGAAGAGAAAAAGAATTATTTTGGTTAAATGGCAAAATGCTGATAGTAGGAAAAAAATGATGAAAATTGGGTCAGAAATGAGAAATTGTCCGGTCGCCCAAGGAATGACATCTGGAAGGAATTTTCTAACAAAACAGAGCAGTGAGGAGTTGAGATGGCTTCAGAAGGACCTCACTTTGTGTACTGAAAGGCCTTCACATCCCTCTGATGTCCTCAAACCATCCCAGTGGCATGATGTGCCTCCTGCTGCCCCATGTGTTGCAGTCCTTGTGGGGCACTGGAAGTGCTGTTGCTTGGCCCTGTACATCCCTGAGCCTCGACATATACTGTAAAAGCACCTGGCCTTGTGGTGTAGGAGCTGCCAGACACATGTTACATTTCATAGTGCTGGGTGACAGAATGCTTGAGTCTTTCTGTGGCTCTTGCCTTTGTTCTCCATACTACTGTTCTCAACTTGCTACAGACCAGAGCTCTTACAGCTGGGCTGCTTACCAGAGGTGCTGGGAAGATTAATACACCAAGGACGGTGATGTGTTCAGATGCTGCGGTCATGAAGGTCATGTGAGCACACAAGGTAAGCAGGTTGGGATTTCAAAGGCTTGTAGGAAACTCTGCCAAAAGCCAGTGACACCTTTATTCCTACATCCCTGAGGAACTTTTGCAAATCCTTTGCTCTGACAGCAAAGAAAACCCGTTTTCCTGCAACTGCTCCTCTGCAAGTTCTGTGGAAGAAGAGAGTAGGGGATGTGCTACCTGGCCTGTGGTTAGTGTGCACTGGGCAGTTCTCCCACGTTTCTGTATTCTTCTGCTGTATACTCCAGATCCTTGCTCTGCCTCTCTGCATCCAACCATTTCTGCTGAGCTTTTCCTTCCTCCATGGTCTCACAGAGCTGCTTGAAGCTGTGTGCTGCTTAGACAGCGGCTGCCTGCAAAATAAAGCTAGTTTCTGTCCTCTGCCTGTCAGAAGAGTGCATTAAAACCTCTTCCCGTTCCCAGCAAAGGCAGCTGAGGCTAAAATTATGATCCTCCAGATGTTCCCTCCTGCTGGCTGGAAGTCATTGCCACAGTAATCACCTGGTCTAAGTTTATCTGTACAAATGTATACTTTCTTGTAAACAGGAAGGAAAAGTGACACGGTGTTTGAGTAGTTTGAATATTGTTTGCAGGACTCTTGAGGATTACTAAAGAACCACGGGCAGACAGAAGCTGTGATGACCATTACTCCAATCTGGTGATGGTCTTCAGGACGTCACCTGCATGTTTCTGTCAAACACCTATGTGGAGATTATGCTGGTTACATCTCATGTTCCGTGGTGGTTAGGAGATAGCAGGAAAGGAAAGCCAAGGACCAAACCTAAATCATTTCCAAATGAAGAACAGACAAACACTAGCTGGGATGAGCTTTCAGCCACTTGAAACAGGCAGGGCTGCGCTGCTGCCTCCTGTCTCCAGGGTGTGAGATGAATGAGCTTAGAAAGAACAACTCTTCCCCTACCTGCCCCTGTGGGCTTTCTGCCTATGTTTCTCTCTGAGAACCAGTAAATTACTTTCACCTCACTTTTGAGGGAAGAAACGTGGCCCACTTGTGTGGCTCAAATTCCTGTTTAATTCATCTCCGCGTGTGTTGCATCTGTGGCTTTACTGAGGTTGTTTCTCAAGTAATAAGTCCTGCAGTGCTCTAAGTGTTACCCAAGCACAGCTCTAAAGAATTAATAGACTTAGAGGATCTGGTCAATATAGCAACAACAACAAAAGACCAATTTCCTCCCAGTCGGCAGCCTAATCAGTTTTATCACAGCTCATGCATTATCAGAGCTTGCTCTTTGATCAAGACATGCTTAGGCTTAGGGGGTTGTCATTGCTTTTTGTCTGCTTAATTCAATTACTTCTTCGATCAAGTTCTGAAAGAAGTACCTGTAGATTAAATTCCCATTCACTTTGTCATGGGCATGAGTGAAGAACATGAGCTGCAGAACAGACGTTTCCCTCATTTCCTGGGATCACAACAGCAACATGAAGTGTGTATTTATTCACACACACACACATAAACCACATGCCATTGCTTACTGATGAGGGCTTTCAGATGCAAGAACAAGGTGCCCTCCTATCCCATGGACCCCAGTTCTCTGCTGCGAAATGCAAGAGTTCCCCCTTTACTCCCTGGCAGTGACACATACCTCTTCCAAAGCCTTAGCTTGGACTGCTGTGCTGTTTCATTACAGTCGCAACGGATGTAACACGGGTATGTAGTCTGGTATGATGGAGACCAGTGGTCAGATTTAATTTCTTATAGACCCTCAAAAATAGAAAAACAACGGGTTCCCTGATGGAGCAGCCCTACTAATATTTCAATAAAAAGCCATCAAACAAGCAGATTGTGAACACCCAGAGAGCAAGTCACATAGAGCTGCAATGAATGCTGCAGTACTGTAAGACATTGACCACTGTGGTAAAGAAATGCTTAAAGAATATGTCCCCAATCTCTTTTCTGGACACCATGCTGTCTCGCCTCCTGTTTTATGTTTGAATGAAACTATGGCTTTGTAGGGCAGTTGTGTTCTGTTCAGCAATGAGCAACTATTAATTAGGTCTCATTTAATCTCTGTCTGACATGGCAGTCCACAGTGCCCTCATCATGAAACCAACCCAGCTGAAGATTTCTGAGCGCATACCCACCTTCCTCAGCTTTTAGTAGCCCAACACATTCCTGTCCTCATGGACATCTTACCGAAGGTTCCTACCTCTGCCTTATCTCTTTCTTGCCAGAACTGCTAGTGCTTGTCTAAAACCTTCCCAAAATTTCATTCATAAGGGGCTATTGCTCCTGCAGGCCCCAAATTAACACCTGAGAAGCTGTTTCCTTTAGAAATGTTAAAAAAGCCCCTGTGGAAAGCTTTTTTATTTCTTTCTGCAGGGTTTTTTATTCCTCAGCAATGGTTCATGAGCCTCTTTTTAGCCTGAACTCAGGTAAACTCCAGAGTTGTAGGCAGGATTTGGCATGATTAAAAATTATACTTTTCAGCCACTTTCAGCTTGCAGCCCTCACTATTTCTATGGTAAGTTGCTTCTCTGCCTATTTTAGTTCATGTTTAATGTAGAATATACTTAAGAAATGTGGAAGAGCATCCAGCCGTAAAATAGTCCTTAAGTGAGTCACGAGGCCCAAATAGCTCTGCTGAAAGCAAAACAAAAGCCAGGCCTTAACCTCTCCATGGCCACCCACGTTTCTCCTGCTCTGCCAGTGCCTACCTACACCCGCTGGAAGTGAGCCTGAGGAAAAGTCCCATTCTGTGAAACATTTCGTGTGACCCTTATACATATCACAGAATCACAGAATCACAGAATCACAGGGGTTGGAAGGGACCTCGAGAGATCATCAGGTCCAACCCCTCTGCCAAAGCAGGCTCCCTAGCTCATATTACATAGATAGGCGTCCAGACAAGACTTGAATATCTCCAGAGAAGGAGACTCCACCACCTCCCTGGGCAGCCTGTCCCAGGGCTCTGTCACCCTCACTGTGTAAAAGTTCTTCCGCATGTTAGTGCGGAACTTCCTGTGCTCCAATTTGCAGCCATTGCCCTTGTCCTATCTCCACAGACCACTGAAAAGGGGCTGGCCAATTCCCCCATGCTTAAGATATTTATAAACATTAATTAGGTCCCCCCTTCATCTTCTCTAGGCTGAACAGTCCCAGCTCACTCAGCCTTTCCTCATACGGGAGATGTTCCAGGCCCTTAATCATCTTCATAGCCCTTCTCTGGTCTCTCTCCAGGAGGTCCCTGTCTTTTTTATACCAGGGAGCACAGAACTGGACACAATACTCCAGGTGGGGCCTGACCAGGGCAGAGTAGAGGGGGAGGATCACCTCCTTCGACCTGGTGGCCACATTCCTCCTGATGCATCCCAGGATCCCATTGGCTCTCTTAGCCACCAGGGCACACTGCTGACTCAGGGCCAACCTGTCATCAACCAGGACCCCCAGGTCCTTCTCCACAGAGCTCTTCTACAGCAGGTTCCTTATGATCTAAAAGGTGTTACATATATGCTGAATTATTCTGTATGTGGAAGGGCTTACCATCCACTTCTGTTCCCTAACGAACTGGTGTCACAGTGCATCGCAGTGGTGTAGACACACGGCTTGTGCAGCTTATGTTGCATTTCTTAGTCACTTTTTCTTTTGCAATGTAACTTGTGACACAATGTGATTTCCTCCATGAAATTTTCATGATGCACTAACTGGCTTTTTCCTAATTGTAGAAAAATCGCTGAATCACTTTCTTTCTAATACAAATATAGTTTACCTTGATGAAGCACCCCATCTCCCAGCCTATTAAAAAACCAAAGGGTCTTTAAGAAAGGCATATTTTATTTTTCCAATTATTTAAATCTACATTTTAGAATTAACCCTGTGGGGACAGCAGTATATAACTGGTATTGTATAAAAATGTCATTTTGACAGGATTGCAATTAAAAAAATATGTTGGAAGACATTGTACAGTTAAATGAAGAAAGAGTTGCAAAACATTATTTATTCTGGAAACTTTTCCTCCTGAGCTTTCTATGCATTCATGAAATTCTTCACCTACAAAAATAATTCATAATTTATTATTGAACTTGGGCATTTTAGAAGATTCCACTCACATGGCAATAAAACATACTTTATCTTTCATTTATAGATATCATCAGAAAATAATACTGAGCGAGGATTCTTATGTCACATTTATGATTTTCAGCTCCAGGCTCATATTGCTAAAGAAATATCGAGTATATGTTTTAAACATGTCATGATCAGTATCCTGCTTACCTTTTCTTTCCTCAAGTCATCCGCTATCTGTCCATCAGATTTTGTGACAGTGTTGCATAAATCACACCAAAGGTTATGGTGGCAGCACTGTAAGCATTGTAACCTGGGCAATTTTGCAAAGGGAGTTATGAATCTTTCTATTCTGCATGTTTAAAAGAGAAAGTTACAATTGCTGTGGTCAATAAGAATGATCTGTAACTTCTTCATCAACAGCAAACTCAGCAGCACTAGAGCTTGGGTACGTGGTGGTTTAAGGAAGTTTGATATGGTTTCAGTATTTGATGAAGTCACAAACTGTCAGACCAGCTCCTGCGATGCCTTAGTGCTGCCATTGCCATCAGAGAAATATGTAACCTTATTAACTTAGTGACTTTTCTCTCCTATCTATAACGAATAGTCAATAAAAGGCTTGCTGTGGGAGATGTCCCATTGGGTTTAAATGTTGCTGGTGTAGTAGAACAAAACCATGTTTCATCTCTTGTCCCCATTCCCAGTCCCTCATTGTCCATCCCCTGTTCCCTGTTCCAAAGGAGGAGCCAGAATTCTGCACTTGCCTGTCAGCAGGAGGCAGACAGGCTCGCAGAGCTGCCGTTTTGGGAGGCACTTACCACAGCCAAATTCATTGCACATTTACACACCCAGTCTTCATGAGTTAGGGCATAGGCTTACTGCCCCAGTGGGCTTCCTGAAATCAGGGGACTATTTATTGTATTTAATTCTTCTAAGGGATTGTGTAGGTAATTACCCATTAACTTTTGTTTCCTTTCCTTTCTTCAGCAAGACTTAGACGGGCTGGAGAGTAGGTGGGGAGAAGTTTAATGAGATTTAACAAGAGCAAGTGTAGGGTCTTGTGTCTGGGGAAGAACGACCCCAGGTACCAGTATAGGTTGGAGACTGGCCTGTTGGAGAGCAGCGTAGGTAAGAGGGACCTGAGGTCCTGGTGGACAGCAGGATGACCATGAGCCAGCAGTGTGCCCTCATGGGTAAGAAGGCCAATGGCATCCTGGGGTGTATTAGAAGGGGTGTGGTTAGTAGGTTGAGAGAGGTCCCTCTTCCCCTCTACTTTGCCCTGGTGAGACCACACCTGGAATATTGTGTCCAGTTCTGGGCCCCTCAGTTCAAGAAGGACATAGAACTCCTTGAGAGTCCAGTGCAGGGCTACCAAGATGATTAAGGGAGTGAAACGCTCTCCTTATGAGGAGAGGTTTAGGGAGCTGGGCCTCTTTAGCTTGGAGAAGAGGAGACTGCAGGGTGACCTCATAAATGTTTATAAATATGTAAAGGGTGAGAGTCAGGAGGATGGAGCCAAGCTCTNACTGGGACAGACTGCCCAGAGAGGCTGTGGATTCTCCTTCTCTGGAGACATTCAAAACCCACCTGAATGTGTTCCTGTGTGATTTAGTGTAGGTGATCCTGCTCTGGCAGGGGGTTGGACTAGCTGATCATTCGAGGTCCCCTTCAACTCCTAATGTTCTGTGATTCTGTGATTCTTTTTTTAGAATGAAAGGATCTTGTCTGTGTGAGTAGGTGTGTTTTGTGACATTGGCACTGCTCTGGGCACATAAATTTTAAACCAAAACAACTGGCTGGGCAGGTATTCTGAGGACCTGCTGCAAGTCTCAGTATTTTTCAGGGTGGAAAGAAATGATAGAGGCTATCGCGAAGTGTCGTATGTATGTTTCACTGTGATTGTGTGGCAGCACTGTCACCCTGGGCTGAACACCTGGCCCCAGGGGTGACAGTGTTTTGCTGATAACTGTGAGGACAGCATTCTGGGTTGAGATACATGTTTCTGTAATATCACAAATGGAAACGCACTGATAATCTCTGCTGAGTATCTCTGGTGGTGTTCCAAATCAAGGAGCCAATGCAGATTTCAAGCCAAATTCAGACTGTTCCCCCCCTGCCCCCACCTCTAAACAGAAAAGAATACCTGAAGTATGTTATATAATCAGCGCTAGCAACATTGTGCTGCAAATGGAAGTAAAATATCCCATTACTTCCTATTAAACAATCATGAGGACGGTGTTGCAAAATGCAAATGTCATAACTGTGCTGACTTATTTACTATAATACAATGAAGGATGTTGTGCAATTTACCTGAGGCATATACTAAATAAATATCCTTTATAGGCAGATACTATCAGCACACAGCCTTGTTTGCTGTTTTTAGTTAAAGCAGAGCCATTGGATATTTATGGAGTCAAATGTCAAAGGTGATGGCTATTTACCTGGCTGTCCTGTTTTATATACACACACTCAGCTGCTGTGTCACTTTTTATCCATGCTTCCAGCTCGTCGACGCGTTCCTCTGCCCGTTGTTTATGAGGCCTCCGCGTGCGATGCGTGTGGGGTTACTTTATGGGATCCCAGCTTCTGGGGCTCTGCCTCACCACAGCTGGGAGGAGTGGGTCCAAAGCCTGACTGCTGACTGCGAGCTTTAGTGGCATTTGCACGTGAGGTTGGGGAAACGGCAGGCTGCTAAGCTTTTGGTTACATTCATGGGTATTTTACTGCTGTCAGCGCCATGCTCCAGAAATGATGATTTCATTGTGCTTCTGCTCCTTGCCAGCACCTCTGATTTCATTAATGCCTTTAATTGTAGAAGTGCTTCATGTGTTTGCTTGTAAATGTTCCCAAAGATGTTGTTGCTGCTCAGTTAAACGTACAACAAACAACAAAACAAACCAACCAACCAACCAATTTCTACAAAACTAAACTTCTAGGTCTTTTAAGTGTGAAGTCTGATGAAATGCTTTTGGAGGCATGAACATACATTGATGAACACAGTCCAGACACTCACCTGGCATTAAAAATCTCCACCCAAGGAAACACAGGCTGCATCCTTGTTCCTGGGGCTGCCATGGGGCACATGCTGAGGAGAGGCAGAGGGATGGGTGTGAAAGCCGGCTGGGACAAGCAGCTGGTACAGCATTTGTGCAATGCCAGAGGGTGTGGGGACACCCACCCAGCACCCCTTCCCATAGCTCAGAGGTGGAGCTGGTTTCATGTGGCTCAGCCCAGAGCTGCCATTGCTCTGCAGAGAGGCGCTGCCCCATGACATAGTGGGAAAGGTGGAGCTCAGCAAAACAGGACCACTCTTGGCATTGCTTTGTTTCAAGCTGTTTATTTCCAAAGTGTCTCCATAGCACCCCCATCGTTTGCATCCTTCCTATATTTTCAGTTGCAGCCTGGGGTATTTTGAACAGGAGGGGGGAAAAAAAGGAAAGAAAGTTTTAATTAGGAAATTCTGAGAACATGCTCGTTGGTGTAAATGTTTGGATGTGGATCGTTGTTTACTCCTTCACAGGGAAATTGGATACTGGCCTTTGACAGCTCTCAGAGTTCTGTTGGAAGGGAAACACCAAGTGTGGAAGGGTAAGACCTATCAGCAGCTCCTCACTGGGACATCTCCATGCGGAAGCAATCTGTGTTACCTGGTGAAGCTTCCACACCTTCAGCAAAAACTGCCTTTCCTAAAGATGCATAGGGATTGCAACAGTCTGTGTGTGTGTGTGTGTGTGCACATGGTGTGGCTGTACCTGAGAGGCAGCGGCTGTCAGTGCAGGCAGAAGCAGGAGAGAATAAAGGAGGCATTTAGGTATCTGTGAAATAGGTGAAAAAGCTGATGAAATTTAACCTCCTAATCGTGCTATGATTGACAACCCCAATCTGTACAGATCCAGTTAAACTAGGAAATGAGCTCCCCTTTGGCAGTGGCAAGCAAATTAAAAGGGTTGGCCCAGACACCCAGTCCCACCAGAATACCAGTGAGGCGCTGATGGATGGTGAAGCAAAGGGACAAAAAGTGCACAAAAAGGGAAAGAAAGAAACAAAATATGTCAGAGAACACATGTTCTTGGAAAGCAGTAAAGAGCTTTTATCTGAAAATGCGGCTACCTGTGCATAAATAACAAAACCAACAAATCAGAGCTATCTGCAAAGTGACAGAGGCTTATACAAGTGTCAGAGGATAAACTGAGCTTTCCCAAAGCTGGTGCCAGATGTGCTGCTGCTGAATGGTGAAGGCAGTTTTATGGCAGCAAGGTGCAGGAGCCAGGGCCCAGGGATGGAGATGTCCTTTCCTGGGGTCAGATTCTCCTTCCTTTCCTCACATGATCCCATGGGCTGTGCTCAGTGTGCAGGGCAAGCAATCACCTCCATGCATTGCAGGAGCAGCAAGAAGGCAAAGAGGAAACCCCAAAGCACCAAAAATATCTCCCCCATAGCCAATCCTAAGTGTCAGCTGATGCTATGCAATGATTCAGCTGCACAGCTGCAGGATGTTTGCAGTGAACTGAGTCACCCTCCAAGCACCATCTCTAATGGGATTTCAGGCACTTACTTCACAAGAAGGCACTTAAATTGAGGCGTCTTAACCTTGAACTGCATCCTGGCCTAAGTATTCCCTGTAGGAGAAACAAAGGCTTCTTGAAAGTGAGACTTTTCTCCCAGTTCCTTTAAAATGCCTTTGAACTCACCTGGGTGAAATTAAATAGTCATTAAATAAAGCCCAACAGGAAGAAATAATTGTGATGAACAATGACTTCTAAGGACTGCCTGTAACCAAATAATTCAGTTTCTCTGAGCAGACCAGTTCCTTTCAAACTTCCCAGTGCAGCTGTCCAAGGCTCCCTTCACAAGAAGTGAGAACAAAAATAAAAGAACCCCTAAAAGTTTTGAAGAAAGCTAATGAGGGTTTTTAAGCTTCTGTATAACATGAGACTAGAAGTAAGGAATGATGGTTTTCAGACTGCGAAGAGAAAACAAATTACTGGATACCCAAAGACTCTGGGCATCTGCACTGATTTTGACTGGAACCACGCATGGCTGGAGAATTTGCATCTCTCCAGGGCTGTTGTTTCTATGATTTGTGACGTCCAGTGGAGAGCAGGTAACAAACAGACATGTTTTTGGATAGTCTGATAGCAGATTTCTAGAAGTTTTACCAATGCTGTAGTGCAGAGTGAATGGAGCATTGCCACAGCATCCCCTCTGTCAGAGCACCAGGCCCTTCATCTGTCATATGGGATTGGGACAAGTTCTGGTTTCTGATAGATATGCATTAGCTGTCCGTTTTCTTATCAATGCATGGATAAGGATCCTTAAAACCATCACATAGCCATAGCCTCACATGGTGATAGAAGTGAAACTATGAACTGTTTTCTGAAGAGCTTATACTGAAATTACGTGACACAGCAAGGGCAGAGTAATGGGGGGGAAGGATGAGGACCATCAGGGATACAGCAGTAAGTTCCTGCAGTTCCAGGGTCTGGGCAGGTGTGGGGACTGTCCCTGTCCCTCCCTTCCTGACCGCAGTGACTGCTGCTGTGATTAACCCCCTCCATGGAGAGCTCCTCAGCTGCTTGCAGTGGGCAGCACCTTGTGCCACCTTTGGAAACTCTCACACCTCTCTGACTCTGCAGTTTTGTTCCATGGGAGATATCTGTATCACATACATGGCCTAAGCAGTGGAGCCCATGTAAGTAAGAGCTCCTCTGTGAGCGCTGCAGTGAGCGAGTGCCCGAGTCTTGGCCAGCACTATGCAGTGTGGCTTGTGCCTGCCTTTAACTTGTTTTTTATGAGATGTCTTCACTGTAACTTTCTGATTTAAACACACTCCAAGTTACTTTTTTCTTTTTCACTAAACCCTGCCTTTTATTATATTTTTTGCCATCAGGAGGAATCTACATCCCTAAGAACAGCGCAACTCCAGGGCTGCCTGTTAGCTCTGCTTATTGCCAGTGAAGAACAGCTGTGCTGGGGCAGCCCAGTGTGGCTGTGCACGTCCCTGGCTGCCGGGGACCTCGGCACAGTGGCTCAGTGCCACCACTCTTCTCCATGGTGGCTGAAGGCACAGTGGTATTTACTGGGGTGTGGTTTCAAAAGTCTGTGTGGTAAAGCCCAGGGTAAGGCACCCCACCAGATGGAGCTTGGCCATGGTGGTCCTTCCCCCCTCACCATTGCTTCCTTTGCGTGCTGGGCGCAATGGCTCCTCTTCTCTGGTGACCTCACATCCCTCACAGCAGGACAAAACCCAGACAAAAATATCACCTTGTTCGTACATAATAAAAAAGTAATTTTCACCCTAAACTAGGACTAGTTTTGCTCTGAAGCTGGCACACTCTCAATGGAAAATGGGCCTGATACTGCTTTAACAAAATGTGCAGAAATAAACCCATTTGTTTATAGTGAGCTAGGAAAATCCCTTTACTTTTCTGTAGTTACAAATGTTTTTCACACTACTGTTCAGGACTTCTGGTTTTTATGTCTGGCCTAAAAGACAACTCTCTCCAGCCCTCGAGTACTTGTTAACCCCATTTATGGGAAATTGTTGCGCACTGAGTCAGAGGGAAGAATGACACTTATTGAATCACCAGTACCAGTGTCCCATGGGTTTTCCTTGGAGGACTCTCAACTAAATATTAGCTAGGAAAACACAGGGTCATAAGGACTGCAGCCAGCGGCTCACCTATCGTGGTTCTGTCCACACAGACGTGCCTATAAAGGATGGAGCCCAGGCTCAGCCTTGGCGCAAGGTCAGGCACCGCAGGTTTGCATCCAGAGCTTGTGTCTTACTGCATGTTAATTCTTTCCAAGCAGTGGATGTTGTTCTAGCCTCAGCAGCAGCCAGCCTGTTGCTCTCCGACAGCAAATTAAAGTTCTTCTAGGCAGAGTTCACTGCCTGCCCCCACCCCAGCTCCATCTCTAGCATGGGTGACAGCACCAGCAAACAGGGCTTTTCTGCCCCTTGCAGCCTGGGCTCTTCCCTTTGGGTGCAACTCTCACCAAAGCTGTTCTTCCAGCATGGGCTTTGGTTGTGGCACCCCATCACTTCACTCCCTTTCCATCCTTGCTTCCCTCTTCTGAGGAGGTAAGTTATGATATCCCAGAGCCAGGGGAAGAGGAGGAGGACCTCTTGGGAAAGCAAAATGCGGCAAGCAAAGCTGGGCCTTGGGAGCTTCTGAGACCTCAGAGGGCACAATTGACTGCGTTGGAAGAGTCATCTGTGCACTGAATTTGGTTTCATGTCTGACTGAGCTGAGCAAATCATGACCAAGAGAAGATCATGGTTTGTCTCTGAGTCTGTTACACCCTCGCTGCTTTCTGGGCTGTCAGGAATTTTGGTGCTCAAACTGATTCAGAGTTCAACCTCTGACTCAGATCTAGAGTGAGTGAATGTGGAAATAAGCCCTCTCCACCACCAGAATGGGGTAGACTGTCTGGGTAACTGCAGAAGTGGGTGCAAAAATGGATATTTATGAATCATTTCTGAGAAGAGAGTGTTTTTCTTAATCTGAGATCACAAAGGAGTATTATATTGATGCTCTACATAGCTTTTTTATCCTGAATTTTCCAGTAAAAAGGTTCCTCTTTAAAAAAAAATCCTCTTTGCTACTGATTTATGTGTGTCTAGAAGCTTATTGTTTTCTGCTATGTGATAAAAGGGGCTCTATTTGTTATTCTTCTGTTGCACAGATGCCTTTTTAAAATTTCTAAGAAAGTTGAAAAAGCTTAATGGCAGAAGACACTTTATGCAGTCTGGATGCATTCATTACACAGGAAATGTATTCTATAGTCTCATGTCGGCTTTGCATTCTTTGTTTCACCTCACTGTGTTTTAAAGTGCAGGTAACAGCATAAAAAACATTTGGGTGAAACAAAACAAAGTACTCTTTCTCTGCCTGTGCATGAAAGCAAAAGAAGAGAAAAGCCATCATTCACCCCACTTAACAGCTGTGAAAACTACCTAGATCTTTTCCCAGATCTCAGTTGCCTCCCAGATTATGCCAAGATACTACCAAGCACACAAGTCAGGCAGGCTGAAGGAGGATGCAGGACTGAAGGATGTCATACTCCCATCAGCTGGTGATGAATCAATTCAGGAGCCTCTGTAACTTTCAGCAGACAATTTTGATCTGTGGTCAATAAAAGCTTGATCCAACCCAAGGTCCCTGATGCAGCTGATAATTCCCCTTGTCTCCTGGAAAAATCTTTGAAGCCAGCTCCAGTTATGTCACCAAATTTCTGGCAAGGTCAGGTGTTTCGTGGACACCCCTTGCCAAAAGGAGGTTATCCCGATAGAGCAGTTACAAGCACAGAAATGACTGTATTTCTTTGCTTTACAAGCCATTGCTTAGTACTGGCAATCCAAAATTACTTTTCCAGTCCAGCTCAAATCTGGACATGCTTCAGGGGTCTCCTTAAAGCTGTCTCTCACAAGGCGCTGTTCTTAGAGACCAATATATTTGTTAAATTTTAACAATTTTAACAGTCTGATACTTTCCATCCTGGGCGTTGGCTTTAAGCTTGTTGTTTTGGTATTTGTTTGTTTGTTTGGCTATTTATATAAGAACGTGAAGGAGGAATGGGAAATTTCAGCAATTTTACATGATTCTTGGGCAATCATTTCCAGGAAGGAGCCTAGAAGAAAATACACCCATTTACCAGAGGGATGTTAGGGCCTTTCCCCTAAATGAGGTTCATACCTCTAGGATGGTAGCAGTGGTACAGGAAGGGTGAGAGGTGGTACAGGAGAGGTGAGAGGGAGCCAGGGCTGGGAGGAGGAGCTGTTGGAGCGAGTCCAGAGGAGGGCCACGAAGATGATCAAAGGGCTAGTGCACCTCTCCTATGAAGACAGGCTGCGAAAGTTGGGCTTGTTCAGCCTGGAGAAGAGAAGGTTCCAGGGAGACCTAATTGCAGTGTATCGATACTGGAAGGGGTCCTACAGGAAAGTGGGAGAGGGACTGTTCACCAGGGAGTGTAGCAATAGGACAAGGGCAATGGCTTTAAGCTCAAAGAGGGTAGGTTTAGGTTAGATGTGATGGAAGAAATTCTTTACTATGAAGGTGGTGAGGCACTGGCACAGGCTGCCCAGAGAGGTTGTGGAAGCCCCATCCCTGGAGTCATTTAAAGACAGGTTGGACGGGGCTTTGGGCAACCTGCCCATGAGGGTGAGGGTGTCCCTGCCCATGGCAGGGGAGTTGGAACTAGATGATCTTTGAGGTTCCTTCTGACCCAAAGCATTCTGTGATTCTATGATTCTATGACTGAGATCTGGCTCTGGGCTGCCACATGGAACAAGGTCTAAGCACCTTGGTGAACCCTAGTTTCATGGACCCTATGAGGCTGGGGAAAATGCACTTGTTTTTTTCTAAGAGGACCATGACCATTTATACCATACAACTTCTTGCTGCCTGTATATTACAGCCTTTTTTTCCCCAATCCCAGCTTTGAATAGTATATTCATAGATGCTAACTTCTCTCAAGCCAACAGCATGGTGTTTTCATTGATTTAACATAGCCAAGATTTCAAGCCAGGTCACAAAAAATAAATAAGAGATGATTTTCTCTCAGCTCAATGCAAGCTAAACTGTAGCATCTGGAATAGCATCAGGAGACAACTGTCTCCTGCCCTCTTGCAGGACTGAAGAATTGAGTATATGTTGTGCAAAGTTTAAATCAGACAAATATCAAGAAATCTGTTGTGTTGGCTGTTGCTGGAGAACAATAAAAAGTTTTGGATATATAATCCAAGGTGAGAGAGGGTTTGCCATTGGTTTCAGAAATCTGACATGCCTGTGGTCAGAATGTTTGTAACTGTTTATCGTTGCTGGTCAAGAAATAACTTCTTCACAGGGCAAACTTTAATAGCACTGAGGAGCAAAGTCACAGTTTCTGGTCTTTTTAAGCAGGTTAAGGAAGAGCTGTTCTCCAAGAAGTCCAAGAAGTGTGTTGATGTGTTCTCTCTTTGTTGACTTTTTTTTGTTATTTCTTTGTTTTTCTATTTTACTCTATTATTTTTCTATTTTTTACTCTCCAGAGTACCAAGGACTGGCTGCCAGGTTGGATTCATGAACCCTCTGAGACTCTTTGCTAACTGAATGATACATCTTCATCTTCTCACCACCTGAAGCTGACAGGTCCTCTTCCCTCCTGTCCTTCTCTTCAGGACATTGGCAGGGATTGCGATTTTATTTTTCTCCTCTTTAGTAGCTAGCGGTATAACTTGTGGCATGGCATGATCTTTCCTGTGATCAGGCTTTTTGCCACTGTGAAGGACTTGTGTTATCAGTGGCTCCAAGCTCTTTCCCATTTTGTGCATGCATCTTATTTTTAATTTCTTGGAGATGGAAATGTCTTAGTAGATGTTTCTGGTTTTAATAACAATATTGGGGTGATTTTTTTATGACTTGGGTGTACAGAGATGATAGTAGAGTCTCTTTTGGAGATATTTTCAATTAAAGTATCCACATACAAGGACTCAGGCCAGCAGGAAGGGTTGCATAAGAAAGTAGGATGGGTCATATTCTGTCTGACTCCCTTTTCAGTCTGGAGACCCTGCTGGAGACAGGGTACTGCACCGCACAGACCATTGGCCTGGCCCAGCATGGCAAAGCTCACGTGCTTTCGCACAGTCAGCATATTGCAGAAGGGACTGCAGCTGAGTAGCCTGTTGTGCAAAGAAACATTTTCTTTTATTTAGCTTCAGCCTGTTCCTTTCTCCTCTCAGCTGATGCTTCTCAGTTCATGCATTGGAAGAGACGGTGAAAAATTTGTCAAGTGTGGAAGGAATAATCAGCAACTACTGAGACTGTTAAAATATAAAAGAGTCATTAACATGCTGTCCTACTAAATTTTTGATAACAATATCAGATTCAACACCATTCCCAGAAGAATGAATGCATCTTAAGAATGTTCAGATTGCAAGAAGCCATTGAGATGACTTCTCTCACAGATACACATCTTGGTTATTTGGCTTACAGTTGGTGCCTGTGGTACCTCAGTGCACCTTTGGGCTGAGGGTCTGCAGGCAGCAAACTCACCTGTTGCTTGAGCCTTTCCCCCTGCCTCATTACATCTCCTGCTGAAATGCACTGTGTGCAAAGGGGATATAAGACACAGCAAGTTCAATTGCATTTTGGACAGAAATTAGTTACTGTATGAAGTGGCCATGAACTCATACAGGCTATGCTATTTTGTTCAGTTTAAAGTGGCATTTTCTATTATATCACTTAAAAAAGTAAGTCATACCTTTTCTAGTGCAGAGCTCTTCTACATGTCTTTTTGTTTTCCTTTTCCTCTCTGCAGACTACTCAGCCTGGGTAAGTGGATTGGGAAATGAAAGTAAAAGTTAAGCAGGTTATTTCTGCATTATATAACTACTTTAGATTAGTGCCTCTCTAATTTATTTAAAAGTAAGTCTGCATTACTTTCCTGTCACTTATAAATATTGATAGTTACTATTTGGCTAAATAAATAATTAAGACAATCAATTTCACTTGGGAAACCATCTGAAGCTTCACGGGCTATTCACTGAATAAATACTGGCCAGCAGTGTTTAGTAGTGTCCTAACAAATCCAAGGATGGGGGGACTTTGTATTTGATACTCTGTTATTCTGATTTAATTTAAAACTTCTAAGGCAGATGCTTTCACCGGTCAGTTAAGGGGAATGGTTATTCTTTAGTGTTGCCATTTGGAGTACTCTGTCATCCGAGAGAACTGGTTTAAGGAAATGTAGGTGCCTGGGGCAAGGAAAACAAAGAGGTCCCTCTGTGCAGGAACAGTGAAGGAAGAGACAGAGATTTGTCTCTGGTCAGTTATTGCCCTTCTGGGGGTTTCTCCTGAACTGCTGCAACCCACAGCTCAAGAGGCAGCACGAGTGTGTGAGTTTTGGGAGCACGGGTGCATTACCCCGGGGTGTGACAATATGGTATTTCAGTGAGTGTCATCTGCTCTGTCACCTGTGCATACTTTTGCTCTGCCTTTAATATAAAGTAACCGGCTCATCCTTACAGGAAAATTATCTGGCACCCAGCTTGCGTGAGGTGTCTTGGAATACAGCCACTCCCCTCCTTCATCCTCTTATCAATAATATTCCACATGTCCAGGATGAATTGAAATTACCATAGAATCTTGAAAAAAGATTTTTTTTTTTAATAATAATTTGAAATGAAATGAATAATCTTGCCAGGTACTTGTTCTCACTTAGAATGTCTGAAAAAAAATAACCTCTTTACAGTACATTTGCTCTGATTCCAATTGCAGCCTTCCTTGAACCAGAACAGAGCAGAGTTCTGGTTGGTGTTCAGCTGCATCTCAGCTCTTAGGAAACACCATTTTTCAGCTCAGCTGCTGTCTTTAAGAAATAGAAATTTCCCCTGCTATTTCAAGAAGTAGAACAAATATGTATCTTCACTGTTTGCACAGCGCAAACTTCCATTTAGCTACTATGAGAAAAAAAAAGTAAAAGACACCACCACTTTCCCATTAGAAAAAGAGTATTTAAATTAAAAACAAATGAATTTTTGTGCAAGTTGTCTCCCCAGTCTTTCTACTCTGAAGTCAAAATGTGAAGGATTCAAAACAACATAAGATTTTAAAATGTTTTCTGCCATGGATAAAACCTCTCTAGGAGCCATGCTCTGTGTGTCAAGGAGTGCAAAATGATATTCTGACTTCAGGAATGTATTTCATAAATAAGGAGGGGTTTACTGTGAGTCATTAGCCAAATAAAATTTCTGTTAGAAGAATGAGTTGTAGAGATAATATCCATTGTAATTTGCCGTTAGGTTATTTGAAACCCTGTTCTTACCAGAATATAGTCAAAGAAGATTTTCTTCTACTTGCTGCAAAGCGGAGGCTTTGGTAGGGTAGAACAGGGCTCAGGTTATTTGGTTGTTTTAAATTTTTTTGAACAAATCTGGATGGCATGATAATGTCAAAATTAAGTGTCCAGAAAGAAAACAGGTGGAGGCAACTACCTCTGGTAATTCCTTATGGCTGTTCCCATGGTGGTCTCCACCAAGGGGTAAGCTCAATTACATGTGAAGTCCTGACCGTGCCCCATCAATCCACAACAGAGCATGCTTAGTGAAACTCATTTTGGGGTAGTTTTGCTCCAAAACACTAACAAGAATTTGACTTTTTTTTTTTCTTTTTTTTTCTTCTTTTTCTTTTCCTTCAGAACTTTAGTGAGATTTGGGCAGCTTTTCTTGGGCATATCATTTCTGCCCAGTGTTAATGCAGTCTTTCCACCAAATTTCAAGTCACTGATACAAGGATGGGAGGCAGAGCTAGAGCTTTTCAACAAAGGAGTAGGCGTTCACAGAATAATTCAGGTATAGAAACCGTTTCTAAGACATCTGTTATGAGTGACCGCCAGCGTTTTTCCAGTCTTTGTTGTTGGATTCAACTTTTTTTCATTATAATATTCTTTTAGTGCTTGATTGTATACATCTGCAATTGAATACACATAGCTATATCTGTTCTAATGTTATTTTTCAGTTTTGGAGGAAACTAAAGTTGATTTCAAGTGTTTTATTCCCTTCCCTGTATGTTTTAAAAGGCAGTGCACGTGGTTCTGCCTGCACTGATGTGACGGGCGTATATAGTTAGAGACATAAACACTTTCCAAATGAGCATGAAGGAAAGCATTGTCTTCACTGTCAATATAGTGTCAAGACTGATTGTATTTTAATTTGATGTTTGCCACCTGCATGTCTCATAAAAAGCACTGTACACTAAACCCAGAGAGAAAGAAAAACAAATCCCTGACTTCATGCCTTGCCATAATAGAGCTGGAGTTATTTCAGGAGCAAGCTGGATTGGTTTTGCCTGGGACTTAAAAATATACGAGAGACCGTGGTTTCCAAAAAAGAATTGAGTGGAATGAAAAGCCAGCACGGGAAGAGAGAGAAAGACCCTTCCCAGATGCCAGTTTGTTTTTCACTGGGTTATGCTGGCTTGCATGTTGGGAACATGGCGTTCCACTGGCCATGATAGCTTGTCCTGTGGCTAGTCACAAATCCACATCTCCCAGGCAGGAGAAAGCTGTGGATACTGAGGAAATTTGCCTCCTGAGAGCAGTATGTTTTTTAGGGAAGCACAGTACAATAAAGCAGAGAATTCCCATCATCAGCCATTGCTAATGGTGCTTTCCATTGGGAGGGGTTGATAATGATTTATCAACAGCACCTTGTCCAGAGCATCATCTTTTACTTCCAGTGAATGTGAAAGACAAACTCAGGATGACTACCAGCAGTGCAGGGTAGGCTTTCTTACTCCTAATAGGGTTACTGATAAGCGTTTTCCTGTCAACAAAAATAATAGAAGCGCATCCCTGGAGCCTCCTTAGCATTGTTTGAGTGCTAAATCCTTTGCTTCAGCAAGTTCTCTTCAATTTTTGCTATGTATATGGACAAAAACTGGCCTCAGGCTCTCCCTCTTTCAAGCAGTGTTGGTAAAAAGCTGCTGACAATGAAAAAGGTGCGCTACCTGGTTTTGAGGACCACTTATGTTGCAGGCCTGAAGGTGTAGGTCTTGTTCCACTGACTGTGGTTATCTTGTCCCAGCTGATGGGAGAAGGTAACTCTGAGGTACTCAGACTGTCCTTTCATCATGAGTGTGGAGGTACTACCAAAAATAGGGAATCTATGCATGGCAGAATCTGTTAATGCAGATCGCCCTGACATGGATGAGGACATCGTACTGCACATTTGAGATAATGAATTTGTTTTGCCAAATGCATCAAAACCAGTACAGTGGATCATGCATTTGTTTTGTTCCACAAGAATGTGAACTCACTTTATTAGATCCGTTGGGTTACCTATCAAGATAAATTGAAACATTGCATTCAGATTATAATCCTTTTGAGCCTGATGCTGACTTGTTTTCATCTTCTTGTGATGCTCAGGACATGCAGCCACGGATCCCATTTTAATAGGCATTTTTCAAATATAGAAGCAAGTATGAGCAGGAATGAGATCTGTCTTAGTTTTATAAGTAGTCATTGTAGTATTGCCACTTCTATTTTGCGTGTGTTAGCAAGGACATCTTAAGGAAGGATTTGAAGGATAATAATGAAGTAGCTATCATTCTGCACTCTAATTGCAAGCATGCAACATGAAACCACAATACTGCTTCATTCTAGTGGTTTGGGTAGTCCAGTGTCTGGAAGAGAAATTGTTTTGTCCAGAGCTTTCCTCAAATCAGAGACTGTGTTCTAGACATTGTGGCTAGCAATCGGTGTTTCAACAGAGGTTTTCTTGACATGAGAGGGATGGTTTGTGATAAAAACTGGTCTGTCTTTCGCTTTTGCAGTGGTTGATGACTGATTTTGTAGTAATCTGGGTTTTGACCAGGCTCAGAGCCCATTGACTACAAAGGTTTGGGGCTAGATCCTGAGCTCTGCTCTATTTCCCAATTCACTGAGCCTGCTCTCAGGAATTATATATTGTGAAGTGTGAGAGGTAAGTGGGAAGATAAGGCTGTCCATTTTTCAGGATAGTTTTCCAATGAATAAGCACTGAGTACTTAAGAATTAAAAGGAAAAACAAGTCCAGATCATTCTTTGGTGGGGATGAAATCTTTCGTGGGGAAGAAAAGACCTCAACGCAGGAAAATTGTCAGCAGCTTTTTTCCACTTTTAAGCCTCATGCTTTATTTTTGTTAAAAGCTTGGTAGGTTTTGGGGGTTTTTTTTTAATCAGATGGAGTGCACATGGTTTGGTTTCACTGGAAATAAATTTTCAGCAAAAAATTAAATTATTTAGACTTACTGGTTTACAGAAGGCAGTAAAAAATGTCTAAACACCAGATATGCCAATAATAGCACTACAGTATGAAATGTCCAACAGAAAACACCAAATCCTGTCTAAACATTCCACATCATTAAGTTTACCAAACTGTCACAAAACTAATTGTACCTTGGTAATACAGTGGAAACAATAACAGTGCCCTGCAGCAAACCTTGTGTACCAGGCACAGCGTTGCAGATATGAGACCGCTTGGTCCATGTCTGGTGCATTTCTGCACTTGTTAAAGACAGCTGTTCCATGAGTTCATTTTTTAAGAAGGAAAACTTATTTTTAACTGTTGCAAATACTAAGGCAACATTGTTTTTTAAGACCCGACTTGTGAGACTGCAGAGGTTGCCTTGGTCTGGGTGCAACATGAATTTCCATTCTATACTAAAACCACTCCAGAGCAGTCAATACAACTTTGTCCTGCATAACACACATAAACGGGGGGAATGTGTCTTCTCCCTTTGATCACAAGGAATTTTATAATCTGGATTAGCAATCTTGCCTCATTACGCTCAGGGTTAGTTTGCATCCTCACTGACTGACATTGGAGGTCTCAATCCTCTTCTGTGAGTCTGCCTGAGCCTGCCCCATTAGGAAAATATCTGGGTGGAGGGAGATTAAATTTTATCTTTATGTTCCTTCTTACTGTGAGCCAGGAGTTTTGCTACTGCTGCACTGTTGTTGGTTGTTGACATGGACCAGCTAATACCTTCTCTGTGATATGCAGTCTAAGTGTGTTGGGGGCTGGAGGCAGGGGGGACACACAGGACCCAAATGTTCATCATGACTGGCCACAAAATAAAAATGAGATGTTTTCTGGGAGAAAAAACAGTGAGCCCCTTGAAGAACAGACTGAACCTTGTTTTAGGCTGACATCTGTTTTACCATAGGATATATGAAATCATTCTCTTGTTTTGAACTTTTTAGAGGTTTGGTTTTTTTTTTTCTTTGGTTTGCACCTTCAACAAATAGAAAATTCTTTACCTTGTAAAGATAACACAACACATGATGGCTTTTTGGGATTACTTTATGGAACTGAATGACTGCCTTGGGTATCCTTATTTTTCAGAATCACTTCTGTGGGAAACTATGCATCAGGAAATAATCCTTTGCAAAGCCGAAGACATAAACTTGGCCCATGTTCCTCTTTTATCTGACGGGTTTGATATGATTTTGTTTTGTTATTCTCTTCAGTCACATTTATGTAATTTTCCTTTTCCCTTTCCATCCTTTTCAAATTTTGTTGCTCTTGTTTTTAAAGTGTGTAAACAGAAATGAAAGGTCTGGGTTCCAGTTGCCAGTTTCATTTATCGAAATGTACAACAATAGCTGAAAAACCCAAGGGATATAATTGAAATCAAACCTCTGAAATGGTTTTAAAGCATTTCTAGCTAACTACTTGAAATTTGTGTGACTATGTTGGTAGATTTGTCTTGTCAAGTTGTTGACATAGTGCCCTACAGACAATAAAACCAATTAATAAATGGATATCTAGTAAAATAAAAAATAACCCCCCCATAATATTTCATAAAATACTGTTTATAGGTCTCTGTGGAAATTAAATATGTTCCTAGTAGATGAGAATGGCAGCTCCCTCCTATCCTCCCAAACCTGAAATCTGTGTTTCCTTGGTCTTAAGAATCTACACAGTTTTGAAGGAAAAAATATCACGACTCATTTGCAGCAGAGTATTCTTATCTAGTATTTATAAAAATGCATCTAAGCAACAGCCTCCTGCACCACTGCTTCCTTTAGTTTAATTTTGCAGCTTCATACATAAATGCAAATTCCCTGGATGATCCTCCTGGATGAGACTGTAAGACCTGAATATTCTCCTGTCTGAGTATGGCTGGTACCACTGCAAATATAATAGCATAAAAACTGCTGTTGATAGAAATGATGAATAACCATCCCTCTGCACTATATATCTCCACAACTCCAAGAGGCAGAGACATGGATTTGATGAATGAACTACTTAGTGGATGGTTAGGGAATTGGCTGGATGGTCACATTCAAAGAGTTGTATTCAATGAGTTGTATTCAATGTCTTGATATCCAAACTGAGACCAGTGATGAGTGGCATTCCTCAGGTATTGGGACTAGCACTGCTTAAAATCTTTGTCAGTGACATGGACAGTGGAATCAAGTGCAATCTCAGCAAGTCTGAAGATGACATCAAGCTGTGTGGGGGAGTTGACATACCCGCGGGATGGGATGCCATTTAGAGAGACCTTGGCAAGCCTGAGGGGTGCAGCTTGTGAACCACATGAAGTTCAATGAGGTCAAGTGCAAGGGCCTGCACATGGGTCAGGGTAATACAAGCACAAATGCAGGTTGGGCAGAGAATGGATTGAGAGCAGCCCCAATGAGAAGGACTTGGGGGTGTTGATTGATAAAAAGCTCAACGCGAGCCAGCATCTTATGTCTGCAGCCCAGAAAGCCAATGGTATCTTGGGATGGATCAAAAGAGGTAAGACCAGCAGGTCAAGGGAGGTGATTCTGCTCCTCTGCTCTGGTAAGATCCCACCTGGAGCACTACATCCAGGTCTGGGGTCCTTAGCACAAGAAAGACATGAAGCTGTAGGAGTGAGTCCAGAGGAAGGCCATGAAAATGGTCAGAGGGCTGGAGCACATCTCCTATGAAGGCATGTTGAGAGAGTTGGGCTCTTTTAGTCTGGAGAAAAGAAGGGTCTGGGGAGACCTTATANGCACTACATCCAGGTCTGGGGTCCTTAGCACAAGAAAGACATGAAGCTGTAGGAGTGAGTCCAGAGGAAGGCCATGAAAATGGTCAGAGGGCTGGAGCACATCTCCTATGAAGGCATGTTGAGAGAGTTGGGCTCTTTTAGTCTGGAGAAAAGAAGGGTCTGGGGAGACCTTATAGCAAATCTTCCAGTATCTGAAGGGGACCTAGAGGAAGGCTTGAGAGGGAGTTTCCAAGGGCTTGTAGTGATAGGTTGAGGGGTAATGACTTTAAGTTGAAGGAGGGTGGGTTTAGGTTAGATATAAGGAAGAAATTCTTCCCTGTAAGGGTGGTGAGGCACTGGAAGAGAAGCTGTATCTGCCCCCTCCCTGGCAGTGTTTGAGGCCAGGTTGGATGGGGCTTTGGGCAATGTGGTCTCGCAGAGGGTGTCCCTGTCCTGGAACTCAGTGATCCTTAAGGTCCCTTCCAACCCAAACCATTCTATGATTCTCTGTTACTTTATACACTAAGAAATTTTTTCTTATATTACATATTTTTACCAGTTCTTTTCTTTCTGTGTTCTCTGCGCAGCAGACCAGTTTCATCCTCTGGTGCAATTTCATAAAAACTTGAGCTTTCACAAGGGATAAAGTTGGATGTTGATCAGTCAGAAGAAGTGTCATTAATATCCTACTCAAAGTCTGGAAGAGATGGAAGACAAGGAGAGAGCCAGAAGTGGGACCGAGAAATTTATTTCATGCTATTGACAGATCGGCCAGAATATCTCATCTCAAGTTCTTCATCTATTTGAAGTATTCAAAATACATTTTAAATGCAACAAAGGTTTATGACAGCACTCAACGGGCCTAGCAGGATAAATCCAGTTAAATGAGAAACCAGTTAAATGAGAAAAACGATTGGACTACTGCAGAAGTGGTGAAAAGCATCACTGTGGATTTTTATCTGAAACATGTGGTTCTCTCCAGTGTGAAGTGACCAGGTTGAATCAGTGTTGGAAGTGGTAGGAGAAGTGTTATGGGATCTAAGGAGAAACAGTTTTTCCAAATTAACAATGTCACAACCCATTTTCACTCATCAGGAAAAGATCTGGTTTACATGCAGGAGCATGATTTTTATTTCTTATCCTCTTCCCTCTTCTCTCTCATCTGCTCGCCTCACCTCACCTCACCTCTCCTCCTCTGCTTTATTTCTAGAGGCCATGGATGCAAAACATGGTCTGAGGTCTGTTAATCACAGCAGATAATTCCTGAAGAAGTTCTCAATTACTGTAGCTAATGCAACCCTTCTAAATACGTGACTATAGCATAGCATAGAAGTCCTAATTCAAGAAGAAAAAGTAATGCCTAAGAGCAGGACTCCCTTCTACTATTTCTGTTCAGAAATGTTTCTTGTGATGAAATGTCATCTTGGTTATGAAATGCTGGAATGATGGAAGCAAAAGGCTGAGCTTTTGATGAATGAATAATTCCAGAGACCTGCTGCCTGTGGAAGGGCTGGTCAAACCCCAGATTTTGTTGCAGTTTGGTGCACAGATTGGATGTCCTGCATTTTACAGCTTCACAGAATTTTACATGTACAAGTGACAACCATGACAGTCAGATCAGCTCTTTTCACTTTGTATACCCCAAGACACTCCTTTCGGGAAAACAGCTTTTATTTAACTACTGTGAATTGCACCATTCTTGCTACGGATGTCACCTTGCATTTGCCTGGGTTAAGGTGTGTTTTGATCAAAATTGATTTAACTGTTGTGACCCCCAAATTATTTGTCATTTTATAGATAGCAAAATTATAAAGTTAATCCGTAGCCATATTTTTCTGTTTTCTCTCAGTTGAAGTTTAAAGACATAGATTAAACATGAGACTAGAACAAGCTCTTGTTCATTTTCTGGAGATTTCTGAGATTTCTGTGATTTCTGAGAGGCCATTTTAATTTTTTTTTAATATGAAAAATAGGGATTTTTTTTAACTTTGTGCATTGAGATACCAAGGTGATGACTGATGTAAGGGTATGAGTAGAGTAGCCTAGCATTATGAAATATGCCATGTGGACAATGTTTTTTAATAGTCGTAAACTGGAAGTTTGAGACATGCTGTTTTATGTAGGAATCATTTCCAGATATTGAAGAAAAGTGTTAGTTTTCTCAGAAATGTTCAAGTAAAGCTGACTTTTATATAACTGTTAAAAAATGTGCTGCTATGTGCAGAAATCTTTAAGAAAAGTGCCAGTTTATATGTCTTTTCCCCTAATATTTCTAAAATGGTATTTATTTTCTTAAAGAAAAGAGCCAATATGTCTGCTTTGCCCAGAAATATTTATTTGAAAGCATGTTTTGAAAAGTAAATATATTTATTGAATCAATGTATTGAATTAATTGAAGAAATAGCAAGTTCAAAGGCTCATAACGGTGATGATGATAGCAACAAAAGTCCAAGCAATGAGGCTTTAATTAAATTTTAGACCCTGGGGAAAAGTTAGAGCTTGTTGAATGAGAAATGACTGGTCTGTACAAACTGCAAGAAAAAGCAATGCCCTAGGATTAGTTTATTAAGCTATTAATCATTATTTGGATGTCATCATAGAACGGGTGAAAATATTCAGTTATTGAAAAAGAAAAGATTTTTGGGACATGATTTTTTTTGTTTGAAGATTCATAATGGAAGTGAACTTTTGATTTTCATCAGTATCCTGATTTAAGCATTTGTCACTGATTCAGGGATTAGAAACTATGCCATATGGTTGGAGTGGCCAATCACATAGCACAAATAACAACGAAAAGTGGTCAGAGGGAACATCTGGTGAACATTCTGAGTCTGAAGATTATCCTGATTATTCTATGAATATTTATGAGTAAAAAACAATTTAATAATGAGCTCGTCCATTAATCCATAAGCTGTTCACAGTGAAAAGAAATAATTACATATACAATCAATATTATTTCAAGTGAGTAATTGAATCAGTTCAAATTTAACATTGTTCTGGTTATAACAAGCTTTTCACTCCACTGGAATCTCCATCTCTCTCTGAATTTGGAATTTAAAGGCAACCTCTGCTAAGAGATTTTAAATCTGTGCTTATATTTTGTTATATATTGTGTTCACAAACAGTGGATCACTAAAAAAAAGTAGAAAATGTGTGTCAATGAACTTAGAATATATCTCACAGACTTCGGAATACAACAAAGGGTTCAGGATAGCGAAAAATAATTGTACACATGTTAGAGTGTGCAATAAATTAAGAAGTTAAATTCACGGGAACTGAATCTTTAGGAAAGCCTTACTAGCATACTTCTTGCATAGCTTTCATGTATTCAAAACTTTTGTTAACTTCAAATGCAGAACAGGCGAGAGACTAGAGAGACTCACTGAGTATTCATAAAAGTTCTTCAGTTACTCTGTAGAAGAAAAGTGCAAAAAGAATTGTTAGACAAGGGCTGCACACACTGCACAGAGTTGAAATCCAAGACTTCCTTCAGTCAATAGGAACTTGGTGGATCACTTTGATAGATAAAGTGTCATAGTCTTCAAATTCCTTTTAGAATCCTACAATGGTTGGAAAGGATCTTATAGTTCATCTAGTTCCAACCCCACTGCCATGGGCAGGGACATCCTCCAACAGACCAGGTTGCCCAAAGTTCATCCAGCCTGGCCTTGAACACTGCCAGGGAGGGCGCATCCACAACTTCTCCCCAGAGCTTTCTTTTCTCTAGGCCGTACAACCCCAAATCTTTCAGCTTGTCTTCACAGGAGAGCTTCTCCTGCCCTCTGATCATTTTCTTGATCCTCCTTTGGACTCACTCGAGGAGATCCATGTCTTTCTTGTACTGGGGACCCCAGAGCTGGATGCATTTCATGGGGATGGGGTCTTATGATATATTTTAATTCTGCCATTGATTTTACTGTGCTAGGATTTCAGCCTTGTTATTGTGCCATCACTATACAGGCAATACATCTGAGCAAATAGATTGAGCAAAGACATTGCATTGAGGATTAAGATTTTAATTTTACTATTTAATATAATAATTAATTATTTAATTATTATTTAATTTAATTTAATGATTTAATTTAATTGCGGGTATTGTATATGCCACTCATCCCCCTGTATCTTTTGTTTTCCTTATAACCTATCCGTAGTGCTGCTTGTTCATTTCAAACAGAGGATTGTCTCGGTTGGCAGGGACCCTTTAGATCATCAAGTCCAACCATCACCCTAACCTGCCATCCACTACTAAACTATAACCCTCAGCACCACATCTAACCGTCTTTTAAATACCTCCAGCCATGGACACTCCACTACTTCCCTGGGCAGCTTATTCCAATGTACATTTCCCCTCAACCTCCCCTTCTCTAGACTAGACAACCCCAGTTCCCTCAGCCACTCCTCATAACATTTATTCTTCGGTCCCCTCATCAGCCTCATCGCCCTTCTCTGGACAAGCTCCAGAACCTCAATGTCTTTTCTGTAGTGACGGGCTCAAAACTGAACACATTACTCGAGGTGGGTCCTCACTAGTGCCGATTACAGGGGGACAATTACTACCCTAGTCCTACCCAACAGACTGCTCTTAATACAAGCCAGGATACTGTTGGGCTTCTTGGCCACCTGGGCACACTGCTGGCTCATATTCAGCTGGCTGTCGACCAACACGCCCAGGTCCTTCTCTGCCAAGCAGCTCACCAGCCAGTCTTCCTGAAGCCTGTAGCACTGTTGGAATTGCTTTGGAGCAGTGTCTGTTTCCCTTGAATATTACTTAGCACCCTGAGCCTTGGAGTATTTAGATACTATTGCTAGAAGAATAATAACAATTAGAATGCTATTCTTTGAAGAAATCTAAGCTGGCTTTGCTGCATGGATTCATCAAATTCTTTACAGGAACAAGGCATATATCTTTAAAGGATGTTTAATTTTTAGCACTGGCTTCAGCTGATATTGCAAGTCTATGCAAAAATGTATGTATGCTGAAATTCTACAAGAAGAATTTTGTTTACTTAAAAAATAATGAGTTTATACTAGTTATTTTTGGTGATGTTTCAGACCGAAATAACACACTAACTAGCTGCAGAAAGTCTTGTGGCACACACCACAGCAAGTTTTAAATCTTATGCAGTCAATGGTGCAGTTTTCACTTAGAAAAATAGATGAAAATAAAGAGCTTCCTAGATTTGTTTTCCCAAGCCAAGCTAGGGGTGTGACCAGCCTAAAGTAGTTTCTGCAGTCAAACACTTCTTTTGTTGGTAGAATAATGCCAAAATCTATTTAAACCACAATATTTTCCTTCAGAAATGTGTCTTTATTTTTTTTTCTGTCCATGGCATGCAAACCAGCAACAACAGCTCCATCTGAAAATTCTATCCTTACAAAAATGAATGGGGGGAAAAAAAACCCTTCAGTAATTAATTTATATTCTATAAACACAATGCTGTTGTTATATTTCAAAATGGCAAAATGTTTGAGGAATAAAACATTTCTGATGCCAGTATTTGCAGAGTAGTCATTGGGTCAGACATTATTCCACACCTCTTGCCATTCTGTCAAAAAAAAATCATTAATGTGATCAAGGTGCCATGGAAGTCAATGCTAAATCAAAATACTTTTCTGAGCTCTGAGGCAAGAGCTCTGCTCTCTTTCTATTTAGACTTCTTTAAAAATCAAGATTTTGTGATGATTCTTCCAAGAAAATGGGATACTATTTTTCACAGATGTTTATAAATACTTGCTTTTCTATCCCTTTATGATGCCCAGTAAGTCGCAGGGAACAGCAGTGTAGAATCACTGTACTTGCTTTTCCCTTCCTATTGAGTATACCTATTCTATTCTCATCCTCATCATCACAACGTCACATTTGCAGACAGCTGCAGGCAGTAATCTGGCTTTTCTTATCCATATTTTAAAGCACCTTGCTCCCTCTCAGGCTTTGCCAAACAAGCAATAAAAAAGTTAATAATGGTTTTGGTGGGAATACAACCTGGTAACTAGAGGAGCAAAATGGTGAACTTGTTTTGTCACTTTAAGGAACATTCAGAGCAGGTGTTTTTCAGAGCAACATCCAGATGGGTCTCAGGAAAAAGGAGAGCATTCAAGAAAATTTGAATTGAATCTGAATGCCTTGCAGAAGACAGACTCTAATCCTTAATTTCAGCATTTTAGGGAAGACCAAATTCTTCCTAGTTTTAGTAAATGTCTTGCATGAAACAATGGTAAATCTGAACGCCTGCCTTTTTGCTCATGAGAAGCTCAGCCAAGCAGGTCAATAGAAGAAAGATGATCTTTTTCATATGAGGCAAAGATTCTGAACCAGAAAAGCTAGAAATGGAGAACATAAAAATAAAGAGGACTAGACTCCATATCCAGCAAGAGAATGACTGCCTGAATCAGACAGATGCTGTTCAAGCTCTTTCTTAGTGGTTAGTATTATGTTGCAGCCTGAGCAACAATAGAAACAGAGGAAAGGACAGAATTAGGGCTTTTGGCATCTGCTGCTGCTTTTAGCACAGTTCCTTAGCTAGTTTCACAAAACTTAATGGAAACTCCAAAACATTCCTGTCTCTTTCTGAAAGATATGCAGCCAGGTGGAGGAGAGAGCAAGACCACTCGACATTCCTGTCAACTATTAGACACCAGAGGTCCACACAAGAAAGCAGGATTACAGCTCCTCCAAACTAGAAAGCGTTTTTAATAGGGCATTTAGAACGTGGGAGTCACCAGAGAATTCAGACCTGAGGCAAGAGAACATGGGAAACTGGGGTTTGGGAGCACCAGTGCCCAGAGAATTGTTTTTTTAATTGTATTGGCAACATCATCTTGTGAGGAAAAATATTTTACTAGTTATTTTTTGCCACTGTTTTCTGCTTTTCCCTTGAGAATTCAAATTTCAGGGGAGTCCCACTCTTTAGCAATGTCAGTAACTAGAGCAAGCTGCTATGTTGATCTCTGCAGGAACGAAAAGGATTTCTGGTGATGGACAAATCACTTTAGGATCCAGGGAGCTCTTAAACCTCCTTTTCCACAGGATCTTGATAGCTACCCCTTGTGTCCCTGCTCACAAAATCTGTCTTTTCAAGGTAAGCAGAGGTGGCTACTCCGGATAAGGATGGTGACAGAAATAAAGGGGGTGGCAATCCAGAAGCTTACATGAAACCAGTGCTGCTCAGGGCTCCAAGATAATTTTAAACATGGGAAAAAAAAAAAGAAAAAAAAGCAGAAGGATGGTAGCCTATGCTTGAATGCCACTCCACCAAAGGCCAGAGGTCTTGCTTCACGAAAGAGGCATAGGATGAATCCCCTCCTGGAGAAAGTACTGAGCCAGGAAATGTCTTTTCCCATTATGTCCACCAAATATCAGGTTTCGCATGGACAGAAACCATTTCTGATGCTGGGTTGAATGTGGCAAATCAATGGCTAATAAGATATCTAAGGGCAGAGACATTAACATCTTAAAAAGAAAAGGAAAATCTTTATTTCTGCTAACAACTTCCCCTATTTTTTATTTATTTTTTGTAATGTAAGTTGAAATTTCTTTTTTAAACTTTATTTTGTTCAGTCCCAGCCTACAAACTCCATTATTTGCTGAGCTCTACAGAATGTATTTTATAAAGAGAATCTAAGTAAGTTATAGGCTTGTTGTTCCACAAAAAAAATATGCTTAGAGTCATTACAATATTTCACTTGAATAATGTCATAACTGCAACATAAAACAATGGAATATATATAGGAATATAATAATAAAATTATGATCTAGATGTTAAAATGAAATAATGGAAAAAACTGTTGAAAGGCAAAGCTCTGCCATAATAAAATATTTTTTGTTGACACCTGGAAAGAAAAGAAGAGTTGGTGCTATTCATTTTTATTGTCTCCCATTGTAAGCTGTCAAAGTTAACACAACTCCCAAATGTTTCATGCTTGATAAAAACACAGGTTTTGCCGGAAGAGTGAATATTTTTTTGAATACCACTGAAAATTTGTACCTACAGCAGTAAAATGCTCATCTGCTGTGATCTGTGACAATGCCAGCAGCATTAAAATATACTAAGGTGGGAGACTTTTTTTCTGTGCATTTTAGAAAGGAAGGAGAAATGAATATATACATATGAATATTTCACAGTGATAGCGACCATTGGTGAAAGTGAGGGGAAGCTGGCAACAGGAACAGACTCTGAAGCAGATGGCCTGGAGCTAGGAGAGCTGAGTGCCCTGGCACAGGAGGAAGTCTGATTGCCAGCAGTCATTCTCTCCCTGGGGACACCAACTGCATCTCTCCACCCACCTCCTGGGAAGCTGTTAGGAACCAAGTAACAGGGCTTTAAAGTGCTCTATCCACTATCAGGCTCCAGTCCAGGACAAAGAGGGTGAGAGAAATTGAGATGTAGAAGGGAGGAAGTGGCCTTGAGGACCATGCCCTTTAGCAAGAACAGATGTGTTATTGTGTACAGCTTGATCCAAGGACCAGGCCTTTGGTGCTGCGGAAATACTTGAGGCAGAGCTGTGAGCTCCAGACTTGTGTCACATATAACTGAGATCACCCAACAGCTTCAAATCTACTGTAGTGGGGGAGAATGGGCGAGTGGGTCCCTAAGCAGACAGACAAACATGCAAGTACACAGTACATTCAAGTTGAATATAAAACAAACACAGAGAAGAATACTTTGTGATTACTTTTTACATTAGTTATGTGTTGAAATGACTGTCAACTGTTATAGTAAACTTACTGAGGTGTTAAAAGTCTGAAGACATGAACTTGCAACATGGAAATCCCAGCCACCTTCCTCCTAGCTTTTCTGGGAAAGCAGATGGAGTTGGCAAAGGCACTGAGCCCTGCTTCCCACACTTATTCAGGAAACGTAACCATCAGCACTAGTCATGCGACATTCAGCAAACTAGAGAAATGCAAAACACTTCTACTCTTGGGAGCCCAAGTTGCCAAGCAGTGCTTTGACCTCCCCTCAGGGAGTACGTGGCACACAGATGTTAACAATGACAGCAGAAATAAACTCGAGTTTTTTCTCACAGGTTATTAGGAGGCATCAAACTTCTCTCAAGAGCATGTTGAAGAACCCACCTAGTGTGAGTGAGAAGAAGTTGTTGATGTCTTGGGTATGACTTCATCAACCAAGGCTGGGAAAGGCTGGACTGGATTGCCAAGAATCACAGTTGGTGCAGAGATATCAATAAAATTGTGTGGTAAGAGCAGCACTTCTGACTGTCTCTTTATATGTCAGCTTCAGTCATGTTACTAAGGTGGTAGAGATAAAGACAATTCATTAATGATGAGAAAAACAAATAATGCAGTAAAAAGGAAAACATTTTATAAATTACATTTGTCACTGATGTGTACAAAATACAGCTCTGTGTGCCTACAGAAACAAATGTATAGATAAAGGGATTTTGTGGTACTATTCATGTCCCGGAAAGCAGTCACCATACACAACTACAACACTGGCAATGGGGAAAAAGAAATCTGGAAATAAGAAAAAGAAAAAAAAGAAAAGAAAAAATTACTCCGTTTTAACAGGACTGACTTGTTCATAAGACACAGCATGTAGTAATTATTCCTTTGTATTAGTTGAGATGTAGATAGGAGTCTGCCTCCTTTTTCCTTTTGGGAGCAGACACCAGCCCACCAGCCTTTCCAGATGTGTGGTGGCCCAGGATAGGGAGGCAAGGTGTTTCTGACTTTTGGTGTTCCCTGCAGGCAAAGCTCAGGTGTTTGTTCAGTGGGTCTGAGTTACCTGGGGTGCACTGTTGCACATGTGGAAAGCAGTGTGAGGCACTGTGGTGCAACAGGCAGTAGTGCTTTTTGACCTTGTCTGGACACAGGAAGATCAATGTGTATAAAGAGCGTATAGATAATCGTTTGCAGTCCTTAGTGATATAAAGAAGGCAGCTACTACAAGGGACAGTGCCAGCCAAAGCAGGTAGGGTCAGATGGCCCAGGTCCCTGCAGGGGACCCAAAATTTCTTCAGCACACGTGGCCCAGAATGACCTTGAAGTGTTGATCTCTCTTCCTCACTCCAGCCAAGTGTTTTCTTATGTGTTGAGAGGAAAGATCATGTTGATAGTTTAACTGTGTCACATAAAAATTGGTTTGGTTCCAGTCTTGCATACGCTCCTAAATCAGCATAAAGTGCAGTGTGCAGCTACATTAAGTCAACCCCGCCACTAAGGTTTACCTCCAAAGAGAAGACATTTTTTCTCCTGCTTTTCTTGATTGTAAAGATTACCACTGGTTATAAACGTCCCTGAGCACTATAAAATTGCTAATCAGATGTGATGACACAACTGTGCTAACTGATGCCATAGCATATCTATCAAAGACATCTAGACATGCATACAACTGTATATCTATATATGTGTATGTCTGCACTATCATATATGCACACTAATTTGTGATTATCTTTTCAGATAAGGTCTTCCTGTTTATTTTTAATTTATAACTAAATATTTTCATTTGGTTTTGCAAAACAAAGTTGGACTTCATAGAACAGTAGCTGGCATCAACGCATTTCTACCCCGCATCTGCGGTGATCCTTACCAATGCAAGCCCACAGTATCCTGACATGCTCTGTAGCCTGAAGCCCTGAGGCAGTATCTCCCCCAAAGGTAAAAAGCTATGCCAGTGTTTATTTGTATGGGCCACCAGATGCCTGCATGAAAGAGAGCTGTCCAGTGACTAAACATGACAAACTCCAAGGTTCCCATGAGAGCTAGTGATGCACAGCCAACAGGAATTACAAACAACCTTTGACTAGGAAGTCTTAGATGGAACATATGATTAAATATGAATACCTTTCTTTAAAAATAATAATGTTCATCTTGTCCTGGGCCCAATCTTCTTGCTCTCAGTCATTGCCAAGAATGAGATGTTTTGAGACCACAAACTGGCCCTAAAAGAATGCTTTTGACATTTGTTGAATTTGGTTTTACCAGTGATCCTTTTAGTTATGAAAAAGAGTGAAAGTGAAGAATTAGAATGTCAAAGGCTCTGGGCAGCAAATGGAACAAAGGGGTTTTCTTAAATGTAGACTGAAACCCAAAAACAAAGTTGGAATCAACATTTAACCCTCAGGGATTAAGTTAAACAATTTCTGAGCCATTTCATTTCCAACAAGCGTGATTGACACCATCTTTTTGTTTATGTTCTTTAGCTGGGCTTCTGGGATGCTGATCTCAGAGAAACCACTTAAACCACATTTCTCATCTGCTTGGGTTCTAACCAGCTCCTAGAATTAAATGACAGGCTTATTTTCTACTAATTGCTCCTTTGCCTGTCATGTAATTTGCCCTATATACAGTACAAGTCCTCCAGTATTTTTCTAAAATCTTGTTTTCCCGCCCTCCATTAACCTGTCTTATGTCTTTTCTCACAAGTCATTGCTTCAGGCATGCGTATTTCTCTATCTCTATCTGGCCTCCAGTTTGATGGGTTGTCTTGCTCATTCAGTGTTGTTTTGGTTTTTCTTCTACTCCCCCCTTCTTTTTTCAAAGGTATTTTAAAAATATGATTCTTTCGAATATACTTTATTTATAATATTTCACGTCAGCTTTCCTCCATTCTTACCTTTTCCATTTGTAGATAATTTTTCTTTTTCTTGTTACAATATTTACAGTTCAGAACATTTTCTGTTCTCTGGACCTTCCTGTGTTCCTCTTGTCCGGACTCGTGCTTTTGATTTCTTTCTGCAATCTTTCCATTTTTGCCTTTACACATAATTCCTTAATAAAACCTCTTGGTCTTTCTGTCACTAACCTTTTCAGACTCCATTATATTTAAATGACCACTATTTTTCTGGTACATTATAATAAACATGATGACCTAGTTCTTCATTTTACAGCCACAAAAGAGATAATTCTCATTATGAAACAGCAAATCCAGCAAAACATTACAGTATATTTTGCAAAACAGAGGCAGAATATAAGAAAGATCCTCATTTTGGTCATGGTTTCATAGCCGTGTTTCCTTTTTATCACCATCTAGCCATGCAGCACTTAACAGCTTCAGTCTGTTTCTTAATTTTCCATATGCTAAAGATACGGAAAGTGCTAGAAGAAAAATTCCTCCCAGATTCTGAGGTACCAAGTGAATAAGGAGAGTTTTCATCAATTGCCATATAGTGCATGCTGTCATCTCGCTCCCTGTGCCATTGCCACAGAGGGTGGTAGTGCTTGCCCTGCATTCCCAGACAGGTAGAAGTATTTCCCTGGCTAGAGTGTGAAAAGGTTGTGCTTTTGCCAACAAACAAATCCTTGGTGATAGTGAAGGCATATTTTTTGTGGGCCTGTATTTTGCTCTTGATTCAGAGAGAGAAAATGTGTGATCCTGCAAATCAATTGACAGGCAATCTCTGTGCTTCCACAAGGAGGATGCATTGTAATCACTCTGCATTTGCAGGAGTTTTAGGAAAAATATTTGTGAGTAATTGTGGAGCAAATTTGCAGAAACCAAAGAGTTGTTCAAGATTCACATCAGAGCATCTAAGGATTAGAAATTTCCCTGGCTTTTCCAGATCTCAGAAGCAATCTTGCCCTGCTTTGTATTGGTGTTATACCACATTTTAGTCGTAAAACCAAATTATGTTAAGTTCCTTCCCTAGTTTTGGTTTGGGCTTTCTATTTTTCACATCCTTAGTTTGAATATATTTATAATATATTCATATTTATTTCCAGGCATCCAGCCTACTTTTATTCTGGCCTTTGCATCTTTTTTTCCTTCCCTGTTTTAGTCCAACATAAACTATTCCCTTTCAGCACGCACAGTACCCTGCTATTTATTTAAGATTGAAAGAAGGTAAGAAAGTAGTTTTCTCATGCAAATTCTAGGACATCTCCAATTTTGTGGCATGTTTTGGCCAATTCCTGAGTAAAGCCCAGTCATGGTCATCAGCAAAATAAGCGTGTGTGGCTGGCAGAACTTGCCTACAGATTAAGACGCTTTGGTGGGATCATAGACATATTTTAAGGCTTACTTATTAGTAGGTCTTCATGTACTATTTAATTAAAATTGCAAACAAGAGATGCAATGTTGCATTCAGGTAGTTTTAAAATCAACTTTGATATTTGCGAAATTTGGTATTCTAGGTATGGGGTCAGTCTGGCTCGTTGGAAATCACCAACACCAAAAAGAAGCTAAAGAAAAAGAAAAAGAGGGCTCTCTTGACATTTTTTGCTTCCAAGAAAGAAAGGTACATTGCTGTTTGTTAAAAATGCATATCATCATTTTCATGGTGAGCCTAACTTTTAAAGCCTGCTATTGGATACTTTGCTGTTAGGTTGCTTTTAGTTTGTTTTTTGGTTTTTTTTTTGTGCAAAAGTGTATGGATGTTTTATTTGTTAGGACAAATTATGTGCTTCTTTGCAGTGTGAGTAATCACACTGAAGCCAGTCAGTTTCTCAGACTTATGTCATGAAGGATATTCGTTATGTTTTTAGATATCATCCATTACAGTGGGTTCCTGGCCCATGACTGTGATTCTGAATCTCTGTAATAAAACACAAATATAATAGTTAGTAATGCTTTGGCTCCTTGGGTGGAACATCTGTCTGACCTGCACTGTAACTGAATTAATCTTTCTTCTTTAAAATAATATCAAGATTGCAATTTTTGTCCCTATTTTTCATGAAAATAAGTTGTACCCACATATTTTTTGAGGGGTCTAAATACCTTTAGGACCAAGTGATGAGTCTGTCTCTTTTAAGGCATCTTTTTATTATAGTAGGTGAAAATAAGATTGGTACAAAAAGTTTCCAGTGTCCCAATCACTCTTTGGACTGGATTTGCAAGGTGGGTGCTCAGGTACCTATTCATCTGCAGTGTAAACTGGGTATGCCAGCTCCATCTGGAATGCTTCGGAAGGGAGAAATTTGGTATCCCAACGGTGATCTGAGCCCACATGGAGTTCTGACTGAATAGGACTACAGTGGGAAACACTCGAGAAGAAATGATGTTTATATTCTGTCCCTGGTTTTGGCACCTTATCCAATATGTCAGAAGATTGTTCTTCTAGACTTTGGGTATCTCATGAGTGAGGCAGGCACTTTTGGGATATGGCTGACAGAAGAGGTTGTCTATCCCTGTGCAGTCGTTAAACAGGTGAAGCACTCACTGAGCAAGCAGGACACTGAGAAGACTCAAAGATGTGGTGACACTCAAGAGAGTACCCCAGTCCCAAAGCCAGATCCCAACCCCTCTCTGGTGCTCTTGGACCTGTGACGATGCTCTCACCTCTTCCCTTTCAGAGCACACCTCTTCATTGGACTGGCCAGTGTCAATGAGGCAGAGCAGGTAGTGGTGCAGGTCCCTATCCCAGATGTTGCAAGTTTAGCTGGAGAGAGTGGTAAATTAATTTTATGAAAAGTCAAATAGTTTCAACTGACAGGAATGGTAGCACCTCCTCCCAGCTCCCTGTTCTCCACCTTGGTAGCATTCCTTCTGGCTCTGTAATTAACGTGCTAATGGAAGGACTGAGATGTGGGTTTAGATGCCAGATCCAGATATCTCACAGCTCCTAGTAAAAATTAAAAACGTAGCCTCTCTCCTACCCATTTTGTGTCAATGAACTCTGGGACCATTGCCAGACCTGGCTTTGCCTGAGGCCTGCAGGAGGAATACAGGTTTGTGACCTGCCTTGCATTGCCTCTTCCTAAAGCAATGCCCAGCACTGCCAGGGCTGAAGCACTACTGGAGACTCTCCAGGACAGAACTTCAAATGCCCAATATATTCTGGTAACTAAACCATAGATAAATAACTATCTACAACACTGTGGAAGAGCTGTGCAATGATTTTGGGGGTGGATGGTTTTAGAATGAGTACCTAGTATGGCAAGTCAGGTCCTAGGTCTCCTCCTTAAGTCCTTTTGGTCCAATACTGATTTTTTCCTAAGGGCCTCCAGCTTGGCTCACAGATTTCTCAGTACTCTTGCAAATCTGGCCATAGGTATTTCCTGTGAATTCCTAACTGTAAGATTCCTATCACATAGATATTTTAATTTTGGAGATTTTTATGAGTTTTGTCAATTTTCTCCACTCTTCTCCTCCTCCCTGCCTCTTATTTTGGTAGGTAAAGCAACTTTGGTATCAGACGAACTCTAAATGTTTTTTGCATCATTCATTTGCATCATTAAGTTTCCTTCTCTAGACTCCACCAGAGCTGCTCAAATGTGCTGGCAATGTCTGTAAGATAGCTTTTCCCCATTCTAATATGTTTAACAGACTGAAGGTTTTAGCTGTTATATCAGTTTGTTGTGCCAGTGACATTAATATTTTTAGCTCCTGGTATGAAGAATTTGTATGACTGGGGATGCTTAAGAACGCTCCTAGGCTCTCTTTGGCTAGAGGACTGAAGACTGAAATTCCTGTTACAATATCTTGACTGAGGAGCAGGATGAATTTAATTCATCTGTATGCAACACCCACCTCCCCCCCCAGCAGGTGGACAAAAACTGAAAGAGGACTAAAAGGACTTGACTGAGAATCTAAGGGTGTGTGTGTATATGTACATCAATTGACACCAGTGTAGGACAGTAACAGTTTTCATGTGATCCTGCCTCCATTTCCCATTTCATCCTCTTTCTCCCAAAGCATCAGTATGCTGAATGTGAATCTTTTAAAAAGATAATTTTTTTAATCCCCCCACCTCCCACCCCCCACTACTACTGAGGATAGCGCAGCTGAATACTTGTCTGGGCATGGGTCTTGGCTCCTGGAACAAAGCTAATGTCTAGTCCCAGTGCTTACTAGTAGAGCCAAACTCATTGTTTGTCTGGATTTTTGTGTGGTTTTGTTTTTGGTTGTTGTTTTTTTTTAAAAATCATTTGCTACAGTTTCATCAAGAGATGTTGCATAAGCAATTAATCAACTGAAAGTTTCATAAACAGGCCTAATGATCTATTAGCAAAGAGTGCAGGAAAAGCTGAAGGTGGGAGAAAGGGTGTTCAGTTAGTGCTGCGGCTGCATTTAGCTCCTTGCTTAAAACATCCTGAAAATTAAACCCAGCTCCTATCCTAGCAGAGAAGAACAGATCATAGCATCATACGATGATGCAAGTGTGAGGGGACCTTAGGAGGTCCCTAGTCTAGCTTGCTGATCAAAACAGGGTCAGCTACAAAGTTCTGAAGGGTAATGAAAAAAAGGGTCAAAGATAAAAGAATTGAGTTTAGACACTTAGGCAAAAGAATCAAATCTCAAGAAAATGAAAAAAGCAAGCAATGAACTGGAGAATGATTGATTGCATATCCAAAGGCTGTTACAATCTGCTGAAAGATTTGCAGCAAAGTCAATGAGCTATGGGTAAGGCCCACAGACTGTTTTCCACAGTTCATGGGAAGACTGAGTGACATGTAGTGCAGTTGGGCAGTGAGAACAGTTGTTAGGTTTTCAGCAGCATTGGTATGTGGTGGGAAGAATCTAATCTTGGTTCTCATCACATGCATGTGGTAGGGGGCTGTTGTAGTTTTGCGTGGCTGGGTTCTGGTGGAGACGGGGGTCTGCAGGGATGGCTCCTGCAAGAAACAACTAGAAGCTCTCTGCAGGCCCCAGAGAGTAAACACTGGATGATTCAAGGCCAGAGTCAATGTTGACCAAGTCGAAGCCGATCAACGATGGTCACAGTGTCTCTGGGAATCACATTTAAGAAGAAAGAAAATGCTAGCAGATGCTTTTTGCCACCAGAGAAAGGAGTGAGAAGATGTAAGAAACTGTGCAGGCACCATGGTCTGTGCAGAAGTCGGGGAGGAAGTGGCCCAGGCACTGGAAAGAAAGATTCCACTGCAGCCCGTGGAGAAACCCATGGTGGAGCGGGTGTCCCCCTGCAGCCAAAGGAAAAAGGCAGAGACCCCACCTGCAGCCTGTGGAGAGGCCCCACGATGGAGCAGGTGGAGACATACAGGAGACGATGTGATCCAAATTGGAGCAAGCCTCTGCCAGCACTTGCAGCCTGTGGAAGGGGATAGAGACACACAGATGAAAGAGAGCGAGAGACCCATACTGGAGGAGGTTTGCTGGGTGGGGGAACAACTTGTGACTTCGCGGAAGATTAGACTGGAGCAGTGTGGGCATCAGAGGCCGAGACATTCTATGATTTATGATTGCACCCCATGGAAGTGACCCATGCTGGGGCAGCTGGAAGAGCTGAAGTCCTGCGGGAAAGAACTCACTTGGGAGAAGTTCATGGAGGACTGTCTCCTGTGGGTGGGACCCCACGGTGCAGCAGGGGAAAGAGTGTGAGGAATAGCCCCTCCCCATCTAAGAAAGAAAACAACTTGTGAGGAACTGACTGAAACCCCCATTCTCCCATTCCCTGCCCCTCCCTGTGGCACAATGGGGAGAAGAAGGGAGCGAAATCATGACTAAAGTGAAGTCTGTTAAGAAGGGAGGGGTTAGGGGAGGTGCTTTAAGATCTGGTCACCCTTCTCATTATCTGACTCTGGTGTCTCTGTGTGTGCAGTGCACTGTAATAAATTACAGAGTTTTCTCTCCTTTATTCTGTGTTGAGTCTGTTTTGCCCATGACACTGATTACGGGATGATCTCTCCCTGTCCTTATCTCAGCTCCTAAGCCCCTCAATATATATTTTCTCCCATGTCTAGCTGAAAAGGGGAGTGATAGAGTGACTTTGGTGGGTGGCCTCCAGCCAGGGTCAAACCACCACAAGGTATTTTCCCTGTTGAGGAGGGAAAGAGCTAGCCATGAGACTCTATGTGGATCATTGTCACTCTCTTCTGGGGAGTCAAGTAAATTGACTTTAAATTTCACAAGATTGGCCCTTTCCTCCATCCTGTCTAGCTCCCTCTGGATGGTTTCCCTGCCCTTGAGCATATTGACTAGTTCCCCAAGTTTGGCATCATCTATGAACTTGATGTGGGTATGTGGGACTCTGTCACCTCCTACAGGTTACTGATAAGGACATTAAACAGGACGAGTTCCAGCATAGACCCATGCAATGCTGGTTTGTCACTGGCTACTAGTTAGAGTAAAACATGTTAACCACTAACATATGAACCCAATTGTCCAACCACTATTTTATTCACTTGTTTTTCCACCCATTCAGACTCTATTGTCTAACTGGGATACAAGATTATTGTGGGACAAATAATAGTGTCAAAGGCTTCGTTAAAATCAAGGTAAATGACACCCACTACCCACCTCTCATCTAGAAACCCAGGAAATTTATCATAGAAGGTTGTCAGGTTAATCAAGTGTTATTTATCTCTGATAAATCCATTCTGGCAATCTGCTTTTGTTTTCCTATGTGCTCAAGACCAGTTTTATGTCCAGGTCAAGTGTTTGTCTGTAATCTTTGACTTAATCCTCATACTGTGCTGTTAGCTACTCTCCTCTCTGAACCTTTTCACTTAGTACAGAGGTCTGGGAGACCTCCTTCATGAACACAGGAAAAGAAGGTACATCTACTTGTCTGCTATCAGTAAATCACTACTCCATTTCACAGGGGCTTCACATTTTTCTTGTTCAGCATTTTACTACTGATTCAGTCATAGAAACTCTTGTTACCCGTGACATTCCTTGATAGTCTTAATGCCAGGTGGCTTTTGGCTTTTGTGACATTATCTCTGCATGCCCTGGATTCCAAATTCCTCCTTTATAGCCTTGCCTTCTTTCTCCTTTATATTTCCTTTTTCCATTGTTGTTCGCTCATGACTTTGCTTTTTAATCAAACCAGTATCTTGATGAGGCTCTGGGCAGTCTGATCTAGTGGGCAGTGTCCCTGCTTATGGCAGAGGGATTGGAACTATATGACCTTTAGGGTCCCTTCCAACCCAAATCATTCTATCATTCTATGATTTTATAAGTCTGCATGTTTTCCTAAAGATTGTAATGAAGTGTTCTTTAAAGATCTGCCAGCTTCCCTTAGCAGCTTTTACCTTACAGAGATGCAGTGATGCCACCTACCAATTTCTTGAATAGTCTGAAGTCTGCTATCCTATGCTCTGCTCTCTCTTTCCTTGCTTCACTCTGGATCTCAGACTCCACAGTTTCGTGGTCACTGCAGCAGACATTGCCATTGATTATCATACCTCTGATCAGCTCTTCCATATTAACAAATAGTAGATCCAACTATGAATCGCCCTTAGTTGCCCATCCTATACCTGAGCCAAGAAGTTATCCTCTTCCACAAATCTTCTTGACCATATAATCCTTCTGGCAGCAATCCAGTAGGTTAAAGCGCCCCTTGGGATCCAGGGCCCTTTATCCAGAAATCCAGAGATTTCTGTGGAATCGAATTACTGCTATGGTGAAAATACAATGCTGAATGATGAGACTCCAGTGTGGATTATTTCTGCTATAAAATTGGAAATAACAAATCTTAGGGTCACAGAATCATAACATAGTTCAAGTGCAAAGGACCCTCAGGATGGCCACCTTTGTCTCAAAACAAGGGCAGCTATGAGATTAGGCCAGATTTGTCCCAGATTTGTCCCAGATTTTATCCATATGGGTTTTGAAACCCCCCTAAGGGAGGAGACTGCATAGCCTCTCCGGGCAATCTGTTCCTGTGTTTGGCTGTCTTCACTTTCTTATGGTTAACAGTAGGCAAGCATAATAAAGTTAGAAAGAATGGACATGTTCATCATAAATTTGTGGGTGACAATTTCATCCATCCATGTTCATAAACCTTCTTTTTATAACTAAGAGATCATGAAAAAAACCAATAAAATCATTCCATGAGATAGCTGTGTAAAGTACAACTCTCTTCAATAAATTCGTCCACATTTTATGTCACCAGAAGAATCTTAGTGTGTCAGCAGCTTCTCTCCAGAGGCTCCCTTAATCAGATCTGTAGTGAGTATTGCCACTGCAATGCTGCGCTCTATAATAGGTATTTTAAAAAGTTATAAGTTCAGCCTTATTTTGCTCTTAAGGTTTGAGGCTATGTGGCCACAGACTGATGGAGGCATACCATAGTATGTAAAATAGAGCATTACCACATCTGCTATTGTATCAAAGGCATATGTCTTACAGTTAGAGTATCACCACAGAAATTTTGTAGACTAACAGAATGATACTGCGTTGCCATCATATTAGTACCGGTTGTACTCTGACATAATTTTATACCCTCCTTTTCCCACCAGTGTTTCAAGTCTGGTATTCATGCAGCAATTTGGGACATATTTTGGTAATGATGTAGATTTATGAAGACTGTAACATGGATGATTCATGCAAAACTTTTTTATTTTTTTAAATTTCTGGACAACATTTGGCAAAACTTCCAAACCCAACCACTAATATAACATAAATATAGAGGATACTTTTCTATTTCTAGAGTCAAATGTACTTGAAATGGGTCTTTATTTTAGTACTTTAAGGACTGCCAGCATACAGTTATGTCCTACCATCTGGGGTCATAGTCACTTGGAAAGCAAAGCAGAGTCCATTTGCAGTTGTCACTATTTGTGCTAGTTCCTACTTTCCCACACAGAGGGATGTTTTGGTTTTGTTTCTGACAATGTCCCTTTTAGCTCCAAGAAAGGTACATGTTTCTACCAACAGTAAGATCCAAAGAGACAGCTTAAACTGAAATGACTTAAAGTACTCTGTGAAAGAAGGGGGAAACCCCCTTTGTAATGAGATTCTCCCTTGAGATGAGAGAGGCTTGGCAAGCCTGAAGGACAGGACTAAACAGCTTCTTCCTCTGTCTGAGGAATCCAGCCCTTTTAGTGGGGGATATATAAATGCCCTCCCTGGACTGGTGCAAACACATGACGTACTCTTGGCAACACCGAAAATCAAGCAGAAATTTAATTCTGGCTAGTTCATGAGGACATGCTGTAGCAGAGGAGCTTTGAAAAGTACTTTAATTGTCTTAATTTCCTATGTGCTTCAGACTGGCCCTGCCTCTGGTTCTGAGCTCAGCTTTTGGGAAGAGGGGCAAAATTGGACAGGGTAAGTGAGAGAGGGCATTGCATGCTATCTGCCAAGAGATGTGCAGTGCCGGATGCTTCCCCTCAGATGAAGGTCACTTGACTAAAACTGTGTCATTTCTTTGGTGCTCCAAAGAGATGAGTGGCTACAACCTGCACCACCATAACCAAAGATAGGAGAAAAGGGTATCTTGGACATATCCCATAGGAGAACAAGCATCAGCTGCATCCATGGCAACCATCAGAGGGACTGATGGGCACAAAAGGAGCTGAACAAAGAAAGTCTGGCAGAGAATGGGAAACTTTGTTATCCAGGCATATATCCCAAATATCTTGCTGCTAGCTTCTCTGAGAGATGGGTGCTTTAGAACTCTTCTCTTGGAGAGGTGGACTGTGAGAGATTTGAAACAGGGAGCTAAACGTTAGTTTCCCACATCCCAGAAGATGCCCTTTTTGGTGGGCAATTAAGGCCTTCACTCTGTCTCTGTACGGCCCCATAAATGATTTCTTTACAGATATAAATCAGATATGCTATTACCCAAGCAGTCAGGACATTGAAGTTCCTTCTATAAAAAAATAACCAACACGCTGACTCTCAACTACCAAACATAAACTTGTCCATGCAGATTTTTGTGAATATTGGCTCAAATATGATATATCTTGATTCAGAGTCTCACAAATAGGTTGTGACTGCAAACCTGGAACTAAGCACAGATCGAGGCCCTGCTCACTAAGACACCATCTGCTCTTTATTTAAGTTACTTCAAAAACAAATGCCTTGCCCATGGTGCCTGCAGTTCGTGATCTGATTAACATAAATAAAATAAATCAGTTAATAAATTTGCAAGTACCATCAGGACATGCCTATGTAAAAAATTCATGAGCACATAGACCTTTGCCATAAATTTTAACCAGTTTCTCTCTGTCCCTCCCCTTGCTTATCAGTGGTGCTTGGCACATCCCACAGCACAGAGGTCTAGCTTGTCTCAAGTATTGAAGCACCGAACTACTAACATGCCACTGCACTTCCAGTGAGGTCCTTGCATTTTGCCTTCAGTTGCTTTCAGAAGGAGCACCGCTGGCTGCAAGCACCCCAAAAGGGACTTTTCAGGCAGAATCCTTCAGAAGGCTATTTAGCTTCTAGGGAAACTAAGTGATGATTGGTCTCATAGCCCTCATTTTTCTTTGAGGATTTTTGGAGGGAATCTGTTTTGACTCCTAATTTAGGAACCTTTGGTTAAATGAAATGAACCTGGGCCCTCGATAGGGAGGATTTGGGGATTTGATCTACAAATGCTCTTTAATGCCTGACAAATTTTTGGATGCTATCTAAAAATAGTAATCTGTGATAATGACTCATTTGTAGAAGTTATTACTTGCCTCTAGTTTTCTTTTAACAGAGCTAGAGATAAGAGCAAGACTGGATTATAATATTTTTATAATACAATCTTGCCTTTTATTGGATGTTTCAAAGCCAACAAATCCAGAAAGTCTGATGTTACATTTTAATTTGAACTGAATGTATTAACGGAATTAAGTAGAAATCCCAGTTTAACATCTTGAATTTATTAACTTTTTTGCATTCCTTTTTACTTACTCAAAGGCCGTTTTGGCTAACCATGTCGAACTGAAACGGTGAATTAGTAATTACTCAGAGACCTGGAGTATGGCACCTGGTTACTCATTATCAGATAAGAAAACCAAATCCACAGAAAGAATATGATTTCTGCAAAGAGATGTTTGTCTTCACAGAAGCGCTTGTTTTGACCTGCTGGCTTGGCAGCTAACCATTCATTTAAAGCAAAAGCTAGATGAAATAGGTTCTCTTTAATCTTGCTCTAACGCCTAAAACAGCTGTTGCTAGGGGAAATCTATTTCCCATGCAACTCTCCTGAATATTACATGATGATCCTAATCCTCGCCTTATGCACACATACAGAAAGGAGAAAGGTAGTGGGGTTTTTTGTGTGTCCTTCCCTTCTGGCCTCTGCTGTATTTGATCTGTTCAACCTGCAAATGCTCTGCTTATTTCCCCAGAATTTCACTCTATAGAACATGATGTCGCTGTCTTGCTGTCTTATGAATAGTCAAATTGCATCTGAAATTACTAGATGAAAAGAAAAAGCAAGTTAAATACCAGTAACGTACTTGGTTAAGCTGTCACACTATTGTCACACTTCTACAGAAACGGCAGCCAAATTTCCCAGGTGCAATTTCCACATCTCTCAAATAACATCAAAATAAAATCTCTGCATTAAAATAATGCATGCAAGTATACTGGTGGTTATTAGGAAAAAAACCCAACCAACCCAAACCCACACATGCTGTAAGTTCATCCAAAAGAAACTATATTAAAGATCCGGTGTGAGACAGAATTTTGGATGTGCTCTAAGCAACTTTTCATCAGCATGGTTCTCTGAAGAGAAACACTTTCCAGTGTTGCTCTTCTTTTAAATGAGCTAACCTCAGACGTTACCAAGCACCCAAACAACTGGGCTGTTTCAGACTTGCAGTACATTAATAAATGATGATGTTTATGAAAGATATTGCAGACATTTTTCCAGGGCTGTGCAAAGCTCAATAAGGGGAAAAAAAAAAAAGAAAAGAAAGAAAAGTTGAAAAGAAGCCTCTAAGGTCTTTTGGTTTTTGGGGGGGCCAAGCACATGCAAGCATAATGCAGGAAGGCTACTATGAATTGAAAGGCCACTGCTGACAATCTGTGATCTTGGTGCAAAAGGAAAGGGCAGATGTCCTCAAAGCAAGCACACCAGTTGTCTGAACTGGCAGCCCCGGGCTTGTTTGTTTATTTGTTGTGGCTGGGTTTTTTTGAACAGTAGCTCAGCAGAAGGTTGCTAAATGCAAATATAATTAGAAAAGTCTGAAAATCCTCCACTGTAGAGCCTAAGCCACAGAGGGAATGAGTAAGCAGATCCAGAGGAACAGACGGTATACCTCTTTGATGGCCTCCTGTCAGAGAGGGCGATAGAAATCCTTGCACGCTTTGTTCAAGGTCTCGTCACGCAGCTCTGAGGAAGATTTCAGATGACTCATTACACTTACTGAATGGGATTGTTTGTGTATGAAGACATCAGAATGTTATCTCACCTCAGTTAATTACTGCAATAGGGCCTCTGTGGCGGAAATTAAGTATGAATACACAGAGAAAACAAACAGCAGAACACAGGTACATGTACATGTACACCTACTTTTTTATGAGCTACAATGCCTGTAGCTTTCTGTCTTGCTCAGCAACAGCTTTCTTTGGTGTGCTGTGCCTAATTGCCCTCAGCTGCCCATGCGCTCAAGAGTGTGGGGACAGAGAAACCCCTGAGGAGCAGATATGGCTGTAGGTTGACTTCTCACATTTCTGATGATTCCTCATTGCTCTCGCAGCATCCCGTGTGTGTTTCGCTCTAAGGTCTGCAGCAACCTTACTGCAGATTTCTCTGTAGATACCTTGGTATTGCAGTCATGTTCTAACAGGTTCTGGTGTGGCTCTGGCAAGCTCGAAGAGAGGATTTCAGAGTGTTTTTAAAGTGCTTTCAGGGGCCTTCACTTATTTGTCTCTAGCAGACAAGCTATACAGCGTGCCAAAATTTTTCATAGCTTTGGGTTCTTCTTCAGCAACTCTATGCCCAACCTGGCAGAAATGAAAGCTTCCTGGGGGTACCTATACCAGTGTCATTGCTGTGAAATAGAGTATTAGTGTTTGTCAAACACAAGTGCCAGTGAATGCCCAGAATATGTATTAAGCAGACGTGATAAAACAGCTCAAGCTGTTGGATTTGGCAACTATGCAGGTTCCAAGAATCTGGCTTACAGAGGGAACAGATATTCATGTCCTTGCACATGGCATCCATTTTGAGTGTTGTGCTTGTTTTTCACTCCAATAATAATTTTGTGGATGACCAAAGAATGAAGTTTTTAAATAGAAGAGAGGTTTTATCATCAATTATATCTCATGTATGAAATATATGTATTTTGAAGTTGTTAACAATTTATGTGAAGATCATAGAATCATCAAGGTTGGAAAAGACCTTCAAGAGCATCAAGTCTAATCATCATCTCTACACCACTGCAACCACTAAACAATCTCTTGAAGTCCGATGTCTACCTGTTTTTTGAACACCCCCCAGGGACGGTGACTCCACAGCCTGGGCAGCCTGTTCCGATGCTTAACCACTCTTTCAGTGAAGAGATTTTTCCTAGTATCCAACCTGAACCACCCCTGGTACAACTTGAGATGTTTGCCTTACACTGGTTCAGGACATTATCTGTGAAGTGATTAAAAGAAGAAAATTTCTAGGCTGAAGAATGCATAAAAAGCATTTAATATAAATTCTTTGGGGGTGTTCCCTGGCCGGAAAACAACCCACTCAGTATGTAAGAGATATAGGGAGATGAGAAGCAGTGCAAGGCAGCAGCCATCTGTAATCTTGTAAGACAGCAAACACATCACAGCTGACAATTTGTCAATAAGCCCTGGTGCAAATAGTAGGTAGAGGAAAAAAAAAGAGGCCCTAAGGCTATCACAATATCAGAAAACCAGAGGGATGCAGGATATGGAGCTTAAAGAAATGCAGTTTGCGTAAAACGGGAAAGCCGAAACCGAATGCCCAGACTGAGACACGTGCTCTTTTAATTCTGTTCCTTCCCTTGAAAAAATATCAGGCTAAATTAAACCCTGATGTAACTGCACCAAAGTCAGTGGTGTTACACTGAGGATAAATTGCTGCCATAAATCATCAAAATCAATGACAGTTTTGTCTGTTCATGCCAGAAATTAATCTGGTCCATTACAACAACAATTTTTTTGACACCCAAAGCTAAATTTAATTTCTGCTCTCTATGCAATGAAATAAAGTTGAGCTTTAATGTGTAAAGAGTTGCCCAAGTCCTGAGAAACATGCCTCTAAGCCTTAATCTACCAACTACATGGATGAGGAGGTACAGCATCTCTGTGCTGCCATGCACTCTCCCTTCAGGTGCACCTCGCTCTGTGCTACCCTCCTGCGTGTGCTGGATGGAGGGGCTTTTGTAGTGCATGGAGACGGGTGTGAGATAAGGAAATTATACATACCATAATGCACCTCATGATAATCTTGCTGTGTGCTAACATGTACATACCCCACACTTGGTGCATCTCTGGGTCCATCAAAGAGAGTTCCTACTCCTCAGGGTAACTGTAGACAGATGTGAGGGAGGGGGAATAGAAGGAAGGGGATTTGTGTGAAGTCTCAGACTTATCATGAAAAATAAACTAACATGAAACAAACCAACTCATTTGAAGTGGGGGCCTTTATACGTCAGCTGAGTGTTTTAATGGGCACGTTACTCTTACATGGTTCTTAGACCTTGCCTCATTTTATTTCCATGGGATCCTCCTCAAACACAAAAGCAAAGAACATTTCTGCACTTGGGCACCTGTGAGAGATGGACAGGCCTAGAGATGGGAGTCACTTTCTTATGGGGAGAACAGGACCCGAAATGTTAGTTTTCTTATGTTTGCTCCCCAGTTTTGACTTCAGGGACCTTTGGGAAGTGTAAAAGGTGGACAGTTCTTATTCTGCTGGTGCGCACAGGGAAGAGGTGGTGGGTATGCTCTCCACCTCCATTTTCTCCCCATTCCTTCTGTGCTTTGCAGATGGAACCTATGCTTTTTCTTATCTTGTTCTGGACAAGTTTCTCTTTGGCTGAGACAGTTTCAGGAGCTAATTACTAATTTCATGTTCTAGGTAATCCAGTATTCACCTGACACTTTGCTTATAATCTGACCTGAAGTGCAGCTTCTTCTTGTACTTAACATATCCGCAGAGAGGCATTGATTGAGAGTAGAGACAGAAATGATCCGGTTCTCAAACGATTTAGTACCACCTCCAAAATGATATTTTAGAACAGTGATTCTTAAGCTATCTGATTGTGACTCGACTTGTAACACCCACTTCTCTCTCTCGCTATGCCACCCCAAATAATCTTCTTTATGTGTTTGTCAGGCTTGCAGTCTTCGTTGTAGCTGCTGTGACTCTAATGGCAGCTGGATGTCTCAAAGTGGGTGAGTGAGGGGGTTGACCCTCCAGAGCAAGGGCTGTTGAGCACCCAGCCCCTCCAGACAGCCAGTGATGGCTGGGCATCTGATTTCCATATATAGGTTTGAAAACTGAGGCACACTCTGCAGGAATCGCTACCAGCTCATCCCTTAGATTGCACAGAACTGATGTGGTGCTAGCACTGTCTACCTTACAAGTAACTTTGAGGAACAAGAGTGTTTTCTTGACTGCACACACAAACTGTATTTGTTATAACCTTTGCCTTTTATCATGAACTGTATAAGAGACAAACTGGGATTATTTAGGTACCTGATTTTTTGTGTGCATATGTAAGTTCCCAGGTTAAGTTAATTTTATTCTATTAAAAGCTTTGTGCTAGTTTCAAAGGTTTCATTTCCATCCCAGCTAGAGTGAAAGTTGTATTTTCTAGCATGAATCTCTCAATTAATCAGAGGTAGACACAATTTGCACCTTGAAAGAGCCTGTAAAAAGATAAAGAAAAAAATGTTAATCAAATGGCAAAATCCACAAAGAAAAAAATAGTCTCAGAAATAAATTAGTTCAGCATGCATGACTTCTGTGGCATTGCCAATGTAAATCTATGCAGTAGGTCACCACAGTGGAGTCCATAGTCACTAAATTTGAGGGTTTGGTTTATATATGTTTTCATAAAAGCATTGCTATCCAGTTGTACAGTATTCTGGGGTAACTGAAAAATGTGTCTTTGATACAGTATATGCTAAATAAGCCAGATTTCTTTGCTGCCACTACTGAGATGTGCATAATGAAATCATGCACAGACCTTCTCTAATTTACTCTATTGTGCAGATCTTCAAGATCTCATTATGATCATTGTTTGCCATGACCACTGTTCACTGTCTTCACAGTGATTAAGATAATGAAAACATAACATTATAGGTCAGGGTCTATAGGGACAGCTGAGCTTTACAGGATATTAACTGTGTTAAGATTAGATAGACTTATCTTCAAAAAATTCTGCATATATCTTAAATTATATAGACACAAAGATTTAGAATAAAATAAAATAAAAAAACCCCAAAAGAAACCAGAGTTGCTTTTCATTATTTATATCAGTTTCAGCCCACATTTCCAATCTTCAATGCTTTACAATCTAGCCTGCTTCAAATTTTTATGGCGGGTTTCCTATAGGAATCCATGAGACCTAAACATTGAAAAACAAACCAATTAAGCAACTGTTCTTTAAAAAAAAATAATTGATTGTGTTTAATCATAGAATCATCATAGAATGGTCTGGGTTGGAAGGGACCCCAAGGATCATAGAGCTCCAACCCCCCTGCCACAGGCAGGGCCACCAACCTCCAGGCCTGGAGCTACACAAGGTTGCCCAGGGCCCCATCCAACCTGGCCTTGAACACTTCCAGGGACGGGGCATCCACTACTTCTCTGGGCAGCCTGTTCCAGCACCTCACCACTCTTTCTGTAAAAAACTTCCCCCTAAGATCTAATCTAAACCTTCCCTCCTCTAGTTTTAAACCATTCCCCCTTGTCCTGCCATTGTCTATCCTTTTAAAAGTTGAATCCCCTCCTGCTTATAAGCTCCCTTCAGGTACTGGAAGGCTGCAATGAGGTCCCCTCGCAGCCTTCTCTTCTCCAGGCTGAACAATCCCAGCTCCCTCAGCCTCTCTTTGTAGGGCAGGTATAATAACAATAATAAACAACCAAAGCATTTTTTTGCGTGTCTGGCTTTTGCAGAAAGCCTGTGGGCCTGAAGCAGGTGTCAGCCATCCTTGTGCTTGTGGATCTGGAGCTGGCTGAGGTGCAACAGTCTATGGAGTCATGCAGGGCACGCTTATACCTCCTCTAATATACAGTGGCTGTGGGCAGCTCTTGGACCCACACCTGCTCTACACTTCTCTTTACTGGGAATCTAGGGTGGGGAAGACTGACTGGCAGCAGCCAGCAACTCCCCAGCATTTATCTCTAATTGAAATTCAAAGTAGAATTGACTTCAACCAGACTGACTAGAGAGGGAATGCTTTAAATAAAGGCTATAAATACCCATGTTAACACCAGTGTCTTGCTCTTTTTTGGTAGTCAGGTTTGAGCTTTAGATGAACTAACTTGTTTGAGATCCTGAACACATTCAGAGTATCACAAAACAGCGCTATGTTCATTTAATAGTAAGGCAACACTCAAAATATTACATTGTATGTACTTTGATGTCATTATCCCATTGACTTTTGGAAATTAAAATTATAACAGAGAGGTGATAGAGTTTGCACCCGGGTGCATTTTATTTCCCTGGGAGTAGGGAGATTTGGATGCATAAAGGTTGTGTTCTCAGCATTTTGTCTCCTAATTTCTTCCTAGTTAAAATGCATGCAGTATCATCATTACAGCTCATGTATTTAATAATTGGAAGCATCAAGCTATCCAAAATAATCTGCAAAATCAGCACTCCTAGGTTATGTTATTATATGTGATCAGAAGAAAACTGCATGCTATGGAGATGAAACATAAATGCTGTTATGAGTGTGGTGATATGAGCCACAAAAATGTAAAAATGTGATGGTCTTGTCTTGAAAAATATTTTCAATAGGTGGCTTAAAAGGGGTGAAACCATTTTTTTAAAGTCTGTGTGAACCTTTAAAGATACCAATTTTATCTATTAATATGACAATAATTATAGAATCCATCAGAAGCTGGGAAATGTCAGTGCTAACGTCTAAATGACTACTTTTGTACCTGTTTTGATACGAATTTTGCAAATTCCTCTTTAAGTGAAGGTGGCCCTGGTGTATGCAGTCCTTGGTAATGACACAAAACAAAAATGAAATGTAAACACTTATCTTCAAAGGCAATTATTTTTAAGCATCTTGGTCTTTCAGGACATGGTTTGGAGGTGTTACGTTCTTTTTCTTCTGCAGTACAGTGCCATCAGCCCTGCTTTTGTCCAGCTTCCCTGAATCTCTGTTCATTCCCAAGAAATGATAGCTGCAGTCTGTGTGATGGACCCAACTGAGCACAGGGCAGCTGCATCCAACATCCCTGACAGATGGGCAGCTGCTTCCAGCCAAAGCAGTGTGGAGTACCAGTCCTGCAAATTAGTTTCAGCCTTCGTGCAAGATGGTGATCTAAGACAGCCTGGGTACCCGAGGAAGCAGCTGATCTGTAACAAAATGTGATGTTCAGTGCTTGGAGCTGAAAATCCCATCTGTTGGAGGAGGACTGAAAAGGAACACCAAACTTCCCTCTTTCCTATGCTGCCATGTGAGGTTGGATTTGGGTTTTTTTCACTCTTCTATGCACAGTTTTCTAATCTGAATTCAAGCCTGATGTCATCTGCCTTCCCTTCCTCTGTGCATATGTGGGTTTTCACACACGCTCATCACTTCAAGGACAGCTCCTTAAACAGCAGGGAATGGGTCCAAATGGGTCATCCATTTTGGCAAAGCTGATTTATCATGAGGATCAAAGCAAGTCTCTGCTTCAACATGTTTTCCCCTGCTGCTTCCACAGTTTCCTAGGTACTTGTTTCTGCTCTCCTTGTTTCCAGGGAGGTGCACCCTCCTTTCTTGTTTCTGCGGTATCTTGGTTTCCTTGATGCAGCTGTGCTGGGTATGGCCTAAAGCCCAGGATCTAAATGGACATGTTCTGTCACTGGAGTTTTCTTTGTCCTGTCTGCTTTGTTTCTCTATTTCCCCTGCATTTCCAAACCTCTTTTTGCCTTTTGTCCTAATATTAGCATCAGCATCTGGCCTGTGTGCTATGTCAGTGTTTTGAGAGAAAGCATTTTCTTCTTCAGAGAGCTCCTGCCAGCTCCTCATGATTACCCAGAACTGAGATCTAGCATACTCTGCCATGTATCTGCTGGCCATAGGTGCTTTTTGTGGAAGCAGGCAGAGCACTTAGCAAGAAAATGTCTCCTAATGCAGACTCTGCAATAGGTGGACCTTTTTCATCCACGACTTCTTCAAAACTTCCCTTTCATTGATCTGTGGAGTCCTTTTTATACCATTTGTGGAAATTAGCTAAGCTGTGTTGTGATGATGAGTTAAATTTCCTAGCAAGCACAAGTAGCTCTGTGACAGACAATGAGCTCAGACTGGTTTGTTTAGGTCTGCATTTATGTGAAGACCTACCTCTGAGTGGTAGAATTAGGAATGCCCTGTGCAGGTGAATGGGGTCCAGCTGCTTCCGTTGCAACCATCTCCCAGTAAGCTATAGTCCCTGTAAAGCTCACTGTGTGCCTCTTGAATGGTTCCTAAATGGTCTCCTGAGAAAGATTAAGGTAGAAAGCTCCTAGGATATGTTTATATGCATCCTAAGGAGAAGATAGGACTATTTTCGCCCAGCATTTGGCTCACCTGCTGCAATTTCCTTGCACACTTTCATTTTACAGGTACGGAATCACCTCTGAGAATGGCAGAGATTTTGGGTCTGCCTGAGCTCTGAGGACGTGTGCTGCAGACAGCAGCCTTGCCTTTCATTTGTAACGTTCTCTGCACAGACTATCAAGGCGTTCTTGAAAATGTTCTTGATGTTCACCTCAAATTACAATGAAATAAACTCTGTGGGTCAAAATTAAAATACTTCTGTTTTACCTTTTTCTTCCTCTCACTGGCTACATGAAGGTTAGAGGGAGACAACTGAATATGTGTTTGAGTAAATACAGCAGATTATTTTGAAAATGAAATGATGAGAGAGCTGCTGCTAGATCTAGTGAAAAAGCCTATTGTGGGCACCTGGTTAGCGGATCCAGGCAACAGTTACATCTTGCTGCTGCTAGCAAGGCAGACTTCCCTCATCCCATTGATTGCAGTATTGAACTAATGGGGCTCGTTAAGCCATTAATCGATAAAGCTATTGTATAAAGGTGGGTTGGGAACAGGAAAAGGGGAGGAGAGGTAGAGGGATGATAGGATGCAGTGGCTTCTCTGTAGCAGTGGCAAAGCAATCCTAGCTGCAGGCCTGGGAACAAGGGGCCTCAGGGCTGTATGAAGAGAAAGTAAAACTTCAAGCAAAGAGGGAAGCGGGCAAAGAGGGAAGCGGACAGGAGGCCAGATGGGACGGCATTCCTGGAAGAGCGTGGACATCGTGTGCTGACCCATGGCTGGCCAGTGGTCCTTGAAGGGGAACTCATGTGCTGCACTGTGTAACCGATTAGTTGGCTGGCTTATTTTGGAAAAGGCCTGGTGCAGGGTGTGGAGGTGTGTGGCTGCAGCAATAAAGGGGCTATACCTCTAGCACTCGAAGGACTCTGTTGTTTACTCCGGCGGCCCCCCTGCGGTCTCTCAGCAACCCCTCACTGACCTCCCGCGGGCCCCCGGCGATGTCCCGGCAGCCTCCCGCGGACACCCTACAACATCCCCCTGCAACAGCCTATGACTGTTACAATTTTTTTGAAACATTTAGAAGAATGTTTTCAAGCTACTTTATCTATACCATCACGGTTGGTGTCTTTGACACTGTTTTTTGAAATAGGAAACCATAATATTTCACACACCTCTGGGTTTGTGGCAAAAATATAAATCTGGATGTTGACACAGTGTCACTGATTAGCTGGATGGCACTCTCCATTGACAGGCATCCATATGATGTTTGTAGCTATATACTAACCTATATGGGTTACTGACAAGGGAATTAGTGTAGCAGAGATGCTTAGCATTTCTAACAGCTATGTCACTGTTGAAAATGAGCGCTATTTATCATCCTGTTCATGTCTCTCAGAGCTTGGATCATTTTTCTCTCAGCATGTAAAGATCTTGTCATTTACATTTCCCAGTCAAGTGTAGAAGGTGACTAGGGCAGCACAGCCTGCGATGGAGAGTGTGGCGGGAAGGGGTGGGAAGAGCTCAGTCATGTATAATGCTTTCTGTGCAGCTATGCAGGGAGCAAAAATAAAATTCCTGCACTCAAGAAGGCAAAAATATAGTTCCTCCATCTGTAACATGCAAAGGTGGGCTGCCCCTGCAAGGATAGTCTCTGGTGCTACATGAGTGAAGAGGCCTCTGTTGAAATGAGTGCACAAATATCAAGAAACATCTCCCTCACTCACAGAGGGAGAGATGGAGAAGCATTGCTTTATGCACTCCATATGGCATGATTACAGTGAAAACAAGTTACACATCAGTCAGTTCCTCTTCTAACTGCATTTCATTCATCCCGTGGCTTGCTTACAATCAGCTGAAAAACATGTAACTTCCTTCACCATATTTGGTCACCAAATCAAATAAAAAGAGAGGCATTTCAGTTACTGTATGTAGGCCTCTTGATGTTGGAATAAATGCTAGAATTCTGTGGCCATAGCATTGTTTTCTTCTTATAATTTCCTGTCTCATTTTTACACTGCAGTATTTAACTTAGAAAGGAATATAAATAGTGGCTTCTTGTCTCTTGACTTTATTATGATTATTACAGAAACATTAACGAGACTTGTATAACCAAAGAGAAAAAAGAAAATGTCAGCAGTGTGCCAAAAAAGCAAGTGCTGTGTTCTTTAAAAGAAGAGAGAAACAAACAGAAACTGTTGCTTTGATAAAAGTGTTAGAAGAATTTAAATAAAGGCAACTAAATTACTGGTATAGCAAACACAGAGAATTAAATGCATAGCTAAAATGGATATTTCCCAACACTTATATATCTTATTAGGCAGTGCTTTGACTAAACACATAAAAGTGTTCACCCTGTAATGGCACTAAGTAGTATTTTCCTCTGTTACTAATTTATTTTGTCATGTTCTCCATGGTATGAAGAAAATAAATACCACACATGTCTCAAATGTCTCAAACGATTAGATTTATCTTGGCTATTCTCACCATCTATCTGCTTGTCTGTCTGGCAATGTCAGGTTGAAGCTTGTGAGAAGTGGCATGGAGAGGAGATACCATGAGCTAACCAAATCTTACAGAGATGGAGTTAAAGTGTCCCTTGAAGCTGCTGTGGACTCTCAAGAGGGAAAGCCAGCTTCTGAAAGAATGACAGTTTGGGAAGCTTTGCTGAGACACATGCAGGTCAGACAAGGTGTTTGATGCCTGGAACAGAATCCAGAATCCCATGCACGTTTTTGCAGGCCTGGAAGGACCTCCTCCATGCTAACCCTAGGAGCCCACTGTTAGGGGCAGACTACCAAACGAGGAGTCAGCATGTGTTGCTGTAAGTGAATTTTTAGTGTCGTGCACAGTGATAAGCCATCCTGGAATTATCTTCCTGCTAACCCAGATAGCCTGGGCTTTCAGCACAAACCAGCAAATGTGGCCCAGACACAGCAACTCCTTCTCTGAGATAGAGTCATCTTCATAAACTACTGAAGTAATAGCTGTGTTCTTACATAAAAACACAGGGCTTGCTTTGTTACATTTTAGTTAAATCTAGTTCTCTGTGTGTGCTAGCTGGTAGTGTCTGTGTGTCTCTGCAGTGACTATGGGCAAGCCCCTGTGACACCACATCCAGGTAGAAGCCTTGTTGGTACTCAAAAAATGGTCTATTTGAAAACGGAGATATGTGAACAGCACACTACATTAAAGGTAATCAACAGCATTCTCCATGCATTGACTGAGTTGTGCTCCCTCAACTTCTACATGTCTCATTGTCCTCGTTTTGACCAGGATAGAGTTAATTTTCTTTTTAAGCCAACTTGAGCAAGACCCCCAGTGCAGAGTCCTTTCCTCTGAGGGGTGCAATCAGACCTAACATACAGGCTGAAAAAAACCACGAATTTCAGGGCTGCTTATGAGGAAGATCACATTGTCCCTTGCCATGGGACTTCAGCTGACTTGCCTCTGTATTTTTCTGCCTGGCAGGTACTTGGTGGCTCAGCAAACGTCCTTTACATTGCCTTTATTGCAGCAACCAATGTGTTTTCAAAGGCACCTGGGGAAGACGCTGGGAGGCTGTGCTGTGCATAGGGGCCAGGTCACCCAGGCACCCTGGCCATGGTCTAGCTCTGCGAGCATGGTGAGTGCATATCACTCTGCACATTCAGGAATGGAGAAGCAGTGCAGTCCTATTGACACGCCCAGCAGGTGCTTTTGGGCCAGGATTGCAGGGAGCACTGTCGTGTCACTTCTGCCTCATAGCACAGGGTAAGCCTGGAAGCATTATCCCTTGAAAGCTGAGCAGACGTTACATGTTGCTGTGTGGGACCAGAAGGTGCCTTATAAGCATGCAGATGTTTGGGGCGGGATGGCTGCTCCAACCAAGGCTACTGCTCCAGCAGGAATGCTGCTGGCTGGCTGTCCTGGTCCTTCCCCATTGCCTACAGATGGGTGTGAAGGTTGCTGTGCACGGAGCTGAGTGTGCACCCTACAGCTCCAGTGTCTGCACACAACCTCGAAAAAAAGCTATTTTTATTCCTACAGCCAACAGTGCTGCTCTGAAAGGTCAGTAAACACCAGCTGTATCTCAGTGCCAGCAAACTCAGTGAGGATCCAAATAAAATGAGACAGGTTTTGAACAAGATATTGTACTTTATTGCTGTGTAATGATCCGTGGTTGCATACATACAGACAGCATGGGTTGTCAGCCAGCTTCATGCATGACTCATTGCCAACTCTGAAAATAGAGACTGCTGCCTGGTGAGCTGCTCTGCTAGCTTGGGCAGCAGTGATGTCCCCAGGCAGAGGTAAAAACAAGGACTGGCCATCAAGGAGAGGTAAGGAGGAGCTTCTGGACCATGACACAGACTGGTGTTTCTCCTGGTAGTTTCTGACCCGATAGACAAGGACACAGGAATGTTTTATACTGGATGAAACTACAAAAGCAGGCTTTCCCCTAGAAAGCACCTGGTTCATTGCTTAGATGAATTTTCTTGTTCATAAAAACATTCTTTACAACTTAAGTGCTGGTAATGGCAAAGTTAAATGAGGTCATTATTGTCATTTTAGTTGTGTAAGTTAGAACTGAACACTAAGAACATTTTTATGTACATGAATCAGGAAGTTTATTTTCAGGGAACTGGAAAAGGGCTCAAAGATCTAGATCCAGTCTTTAGACCTGTGTCAGATTTCCTGCAACATTTCAGTCATTTCACCCCTTGTCTGTCAATTCTCCATTTCTTTAAAAAAAAAAAAAGGAAAAGAGACCAATAAAACCTTACTTTTATTTTGTACTTACCTTATTTTGGTTTGTTTATGATATTTTTACCTCATCAAAATATTATTGCAAACATTTAGAAATGAAATCTTGCCTGTACTCTTAGCAATTGAATTTTAATCAATAATTTGATCACTGGAAAATACTTTGTCCTGAAGAGAAATACCACTAAAACTACCCCTTTGTAAATGAAACTTTGAAGCAGACCAGTACTACATCTGTCTAGAAGGTAACTTCAAAACAGCAACTAGCATTTGCACAACTTTCCCTCCCAGTCCCTGTTTTTGAGGGACCTTATTTCATATTTCCACAGGCAACATGAACTAAGACAATAATCTGAATTAAAAACCAAACAAAACCTGAAAGGATAGACTTAAACTGAGTTGAGTGGAAATGGGGAGTTCAATGGGAAGAAATATACAAGTTGAAAACCACCCACTTTAAAAACTGGAGTACATGAACTGTACGCCACATTGGCCACCTGTCCTTCAGGAAAAATTGGGAAAAAAAATTCAAATCAGAGCTTCAGGTAGCTGAAACAAAAGGAGAGCCTTTCAGAAATTAAGGGATTGTCCAAGACCAGCCAGAGACAGGGGTCAGAGAGGCAGAGAGTACTTTATTTGTAGGGAATGTCATGCAAAGGTACTTTGGGAATTTTCTGTTTGCAGGAAATGAAACAATGTGTGCACATGTTTTAACAGCAGAAGCAGGCAGAGAGACAGTTGGAAGCAATCAGAAAACCAGGTATCTGTGAGAGAGAAAAAGAAAACAATCAGAGCAACAAGCAGTTTGGAGGGAGACCAATAACTGTAAATAGTGGTTGCTGCCTCCTTTTATATTCCTGCTACGTTCAGGGAAACCAGACTTTGTGCATTTTTCTTTTTCTGCTCAATGGCACAGTATCCTAGGAGAAGCTGATAGCATCAATTCATTAATGAAAACAAAATTTTCAGAAGATCCTCGCTGACAGCTTTCCAAAGCCCTCAAAAACTGTAGAGACCCAGGGTCTGGCTGTCAATAATTTGCTATACATGGTATTAGGGGAGAGAAAAGTGATCTCATTATGTCAAGGTGGAGAATATCAGTGGGTGGGTACTTGGAAAAATACGATTCCGATGTTAGCTTGAAATATCAGCACATTTGCAGTGTAAGTTGTTAGTCCGTGGAGATGAGGTTGTGTGGAACGGGATGCTAGTTCCAACAATGACCTGAGGAAGCAATATTTTTGAGTAAAATGTTGCTTTATTTTTAAGGCTTATCTGAACTTTCTTTATTTTCAATAATGCACTTGGACAATTTAAAACGTAAAGAAAGTAGAGGAGTAGCAGCATACTGAAGACCCAAAGGACCCCTTGGCTTATGAAAGCAGGAAGACAGGTAAGGCTTACCATTGGACCTCTTTTTCTACATTATTTGTTCTGCAGTGTAGATCTACCTGCTGCCTATAAGTTACTCCGATAAGCACAGCTGCTGTCCCAGAAAACCTATACTCTAAGTATGCTGAAGATAATCACCATCGAGGAACTGAAGACAGGCAGCCTTCCTAAATTGTAAAGAGGAATTTGAAAGCAAAAGGAGCATTTGTCAGGTGAATAAAAAGAAGGGTGTTTTCAATGTACTTGAAAGGAAATGACAGTGAAGTTGTCAATAGGAGAGGGCACGTTCTAAAGAAAGGAGAGAGCAAAAAGCCTGAGGGCTCAAATAAAACAAAAGAGCAAATGGAAACAGATTCAAGGAGCAAGGAAATCTAAAGGGCTGGGCAGTGCTGGAGATTCAACCCCTGACATTTCAGCTGCAGTAATTCCTGGTGGATAGGAGTGGGATAGACCTAATAAAAGTAAAGGCTGATCAAGGAAGGGATATGAAAGACTGCTTCAAGCTCTTGTTTTAGATGCTATCAGCCTCCCTTCCCTTCCCTTCCCTTCCCTTCCCTTCCCTTCCCGCGTGCCTCCCGGCGCGCGTGTGCCCCCCTCCGCGTACGCGCGCCTCTGTGCGCGCGCGC